>JAGPOW010000261.1:5852118-5874454 GCA_030014935.1 Caiman crocodilus
CGCCCAGCTACCAGGCTCACATGATCAACACATATGTCGAACTGGGGCTCGTCGCGCCGCGGGCGGGGGGCGGGGGTGGGGCGGGCGCGCCGCCCCCGCCCCGCTGTTCTGGAAGTCCAGAGCCAAATGTTCATGGTTAGTAAAAATCCACATCTCCATGGGGAGCTAATGGGCTCTATAAATACTTGTCATCACTCAAATTTAGCTCTCAGTAGCTCAAGTTAGGTACCAGCAATAAGGTGATGCTTTGAAAAAAATTGGATCACATGAGAAGCCCTGTATTTTGCCTGTTGGGATATTTATTTATTTATTTCTATTTTAGATGCGAAGTGCAAGTTTTAATACTGATCCTTATGTTCGTGAATTTGGAATAATGGTCAAAGATGAAATGACTGATGTGACTGGTAGAGTCCTGCAACCTCCTTCAATCCTTTATGGAGGCAGGGTATGTAAACAGACATGTGATGATCTCTTAAAGTAATTATACTGATGTTTGACGTGGGATATAATGGCATGAATGGATATAGTAGTTCCATAGGACTTGGCACTGAACGTTTATTACCTTCAAAGCCTTCATATACATGATCTAGTTGTAATCCATGCTAGATGAGTAAATTTAATCCCTGTGGAGATAAGTTCATTATTTGGCACCCTCAGCAATTGAGGGGGGAGAGGAAGGGTGTCAAGTTCTCACCTCCTTCAGTAGGGGCTGTAGTAGTGGTGTGGGTTTCTGCCACAGCAACACAGGCTCCCTCATCAGGCTGCTGCCATTGTAGTGGAGGCTCCATTGGGACTTGCCATTCTGGTGTTCTCGCTCTGCACCGACTGACACGAACACCCATTTCTCCTCCACTTATCCCTTTCCTCCTCCCACTCACTAGCCTGGAAGTATATTACTGGTTATCCCCATTTCATAGATATAGAAACTGAGGCAGAAGTTTTTTAAGAACGGCTTTGGTTTTTTGTTACCCATCGTACGATCCCTGGGTTCTGACTTTCGGACCTGTCAGATCCTTTTGAGTGGTTATGAATGGATATCAGCCCTGAAAACTGTTTACATTCTGGTAGCACCAAAAAGATGCCTCTTAAAAATGCATAGTCCCTTTGTGCTACTCTCACAAAATTAGTGAGTGTATGAAAGTTTTATAGTATATGTAGTGTAGAAAAGTCTGAAAAGACAATGTTTCATCTCCCTTAATCTGTAATATCTCTGCCACAGGCTTATGATTCTGCATATTCAAACTAGAGGCACAGTGAGGTGGGTGAGGCAGATCCTGATCCAAATTGGTTGGTCCTCCTGTGGTATCATCTTATTTCCAGTCTTCAGAAAATTAGTTTATAGAATGACCTCTTTATATTAGAATATTTGCAGGCACAATTTAAATGACACTAGATTTCTGTAAGAGTCCTCTACTGTGTCATTTCTCACAACTTCGTAGGTTTTCAGTGCAGGCTTGAGAAAAAGCCTGTACCACCAATCTGCATCTGGAAGTATAGAGTTAACTCCAGGGGTGAGAGTATCCTCAAACTCATCCTCTTCCCTAAATACTAGGGCAGATGCACAGACAAGCACTAAACCCATCACACCTCCAGAACACTAAATACCTATAAGGGAATTTCCAGTTTCAGATTGAGTTTTTAATTTTTTTTTCTTCTTCTCTTGCATATATAACTAGTGATCCTGGAGGTCAGGAGTATCAAAGGCATGGCCCAGTGGCTGGATCCCACCCATAGGGCCCTGTCATCCAGTCCCTGGTGCTGCTCCAGGTCTTGGAGTACACTCACAGGTTGCAAACGATGCATGCGGGACTGCCCCTGCACACAGGGCTTAGGACTTGTCTCACAGAGCATGCCCCAGCCAGTTCAGCATCTGTGCTGCATATGCACCTTAGGGTGGCCATCGCGTGCAGCATGGGTCCTGGAGTGGATACCACAGGGAACCTAGGTCCTGCAGTGAGCTCTGTGGACACTTGATTCAACATATAGGAAAGGGGATGGTGCATACGCGCAATCCGGCCCATGGACTGGCCATGTGCTACTCATCTGGCCTGCAGGACTGGATGAGTTTCATGCTCCTGCTTGTAGGTGATTCACAGAGAGTCTGAACCAGGGAATGAAAGAGAATGCTATGCAGGTCTGTAATTCAGAAACCAGGATCTCTTCTCACCTTTCATAGATATTTTTTTTTCTGTGACTTTGCACAAATCGTTGAACCTCTACATGCCTCTGTTTACCAGGGTGTAAAATCTGGATATTATTTCCATCTGTTTTGGCAGTTGTAAGGATAAGTAAATTCTTAGGAAGTTCACTAAGCTCTTGAGAACTGTAGAAATTCAAACTTCTTGCCAAAGGTTATTACTCTTCTCACCTGCTGCCCCCACATACTCTAATTGTTTTGTGTATGCTACACATGAAGGGATTTACATACGAACAAAAAATTACAATTTAAATATTAAATTGAATTGTCTCTAAAGCTTTAGTTTCCCAGCTGGCTGGACTTGCATATTGGAGGTATGTTGCTATAGTGATAGGATGGATAATGATATTTGTAAGACTGAAATAAAATGTATACATCACCATTTCTGAGAGGTTACTAGCTGTGTTTGTCCAAAGCCCAGCAGAAAGCACGGTATGGTGGCACCTTTTAAAGACGAACTGGTTGAGAAAAGCTTTTGTAAGTGACAGCCTTTGTCAGATGCTACATGATGAAATAGTCTGTCATCTGTGGCAGCTTCTGAACCAGTTAGTTTTTAAATAGCACCATGCCTCCTTCTGCCTGAATTTCTGAGAGATTTCAGACTAAGGATAGCCTTGTTTTTGGAATGAAAAAGGGGCAGAAGAATTATTATTTTTTGTTGTTAACATGAACTATCTCCCATTTCTTTTACTTTTTTCTAGAATAAAGCAATTGCTACCCCAGTTCAAGGAGTCTGGGATATGAGGAATAAACAGTTTCACACTGGAATTGAAATCAAGGTTTGGGCAATCGCCTGCTTTGCTCCCCAACGCCAATGCACTGAAGTTCATCTTAAGTAAGTGTGTTTCTTCTTCATAGATTTTAATTAACTTACTGGTTTCAAAACACATGGGTCATGTAGAAATATTGTTGTTTTTATACTTTTTATAACAAGGTTTGGTAATTCTTTATTGAAAAACTTTCTTTGTTATATTCTCCCTCCCTGACCACCTTTTAGATGCTGCAAGCTACAGGATTTTATTTTATTTTATTTTTTTCTTGCTCACAAACGTTGAATATTATATTTGAAATGGTGTAGAACTTAGTATGGCTTCGGTGGTGGTGGGTTGTTTTTCTCCTCCTTTGCTGGTATCGTCAAATCCTCAACATCAAAATCAGTTTATCCATCACTGGGTATGGCAGTGTCTGTCTTGATTACTGTGTAGTAGAAACTAACAAAAGGTAAAGACAATAGTTGAAGTGAGACAATGAAGTAAGTACTTAGCATTTTTCAAAGAGTCTGTATCTGCTTTGGACCTATTTAAAAATACTTGGTTAGCTTAAAAATTCAAATTTATACCTTACTTTCTACTAGCTACAGTTAAAACAGTTCAAATCTGAAAGATATAAAGGGAATTTCCCCCCCAATTCCTTGGTTTTTGTACCTGAGAGTACTTTGCATAGTCAGTTTTTGCATGTCATTTGCAAATAATTAAAAATAAATCATTTCATGGCTAAATGAGAATGCTTGCTTCATCTAAAAAAAGATGCCAGACTGAGAAGCAGAGCTTGGGTTCCCCATGGATATGGGTAATAGTCAGTTTTCCACTCTCTCCCAGGACAAATTTCCTGGAGAACTGTAATGCCTGAAGCCCTGGTGAAGTAGCCAGGTGAGCTGCAGCATCTGCAGCTACAACTCCAACTGCAGCCATGGAGAAAGCAAGAGGAGCAGCAGTGGTTTTAAGTCATGACTGCAAGAGATGGGGTGTATAGGTCCCAAGGAATGGGTCTGTTCCCATCAAGTGTCTGGCCTGAACTGGGCGATTCATCTCAGAACTTAATGGATACTGCAGGAGCCTGTCCAGGATGCAGATAAGCCTAAGACCTACAAGGAGGAGGAGATGGGAGGCTTGGTTTTAAGAGTGGCTCAGATCCTGATGTGAACCCAGTGGAGAAGACTGACATTTCTTATTTGCTTTATTTGAAGGAAGAAGCGACACCAGTACAAAGGTCCTCCAGATGGACTATAGTTTTGCCTGCCCATCACCGCCACTGCCCTGGGCTAAGCCCAGCCCAGCCCCCACCATGCCATTCTGCTCGGCCAAATGTTGCTGTTGTATACAAGTTAACATCATTGACAGCAACAGGCCTGTACCAACATAGCTGAGAACAGAACTGCATTCTCTGTTCCTTTGTGCTAACTTAATGTGTCTGCATTTTAGGTCTTTTACAGAACAACTGAGGAAGATATCAAGAGATGCAGGAATGCCAATCCAGGGGCAGCCATGTTTTTGCAAATATGCCCAGGGAGCAGATAGTGTGGAACCCATGTTCAGACATTTGAAGAACACCTATGCTGGGTTACAGCTTGTTGTAGTTATTTTGCCAGGGAAGACTCCAGTTTATGGTAAGTGCCAGTTGATTTGGAGGTGGGGGTGAGGGAGGAGGCTAGGCACAGAGAGAACGAGCGAGCGAGAGTGTGAAATTACATGTTTTATGAAAGACAAGGATGCCAAAATTTTTTAAAGCACTTGGATAAAATGTCATAAAGATTAATGGACATTAAGTTTTGTCTCTTTTCTGCTCTTTAGCCTGAACTTTATCCTGAATTTTTATCCATTTCTTTATTTTTATATCTATTTTCTCCATTAACATGCTGGCTATCACTGAAGCACATTCTATAAGTCAGAAAACTCGAGACCACCTCTAAAAGCAAAGCTTTATTTTCTTTCTTCTTTGCTTACAATTGATTAACATTTCAATCATCAGAATCTCTGTCTGTACCTTGAGTCAGCCAAAAGCCGATGGAGATAATAAAAATGGACAGGTACTCAACTGTCTGCAGCTCCCCAGAAATTCCACCTGCTCAAGCCTCGAGCCTCCTGCAAGATCTGAGCAAAGAGGTTGCTTTTTGCCAAGATCAGGCTTATTAGAGTTAACAAGTAGCTTCCAAATCTGACTGTGCTGCATCCCCCTCCTTCCCCCCCAGTTATTCACTGCAGCACATTAAGGTTTAAAAAAAAGTCTAAATAGCCAGGACAGAAAGCATATGTGGATTTCGTAGATCAAAACCAGCAACTTGATTTGCACTTGAGAATAAACTGAGAACACTGCTGTTTGCAGAGTACATGTGTATTCTGCTTCCGGTGAGCAGGACATACTTGATCTTCCTCTTCCTACCACTGTGAACTTTCCATCACTTCTGGTGGATGCATTCTCCTTCTTTCTGTCAAAGCCTCCTATCTCAACCATCTCCTTTTCTCAACTTATACCTTGTCATAGGGCAGCTTTATCCATATATGTCTATGGTTTCAGTTGCAGTCTTTATGCTGATGGCACATTTAACAGAATACACTAAGATGGCCTGTCCCCCTTCATCCTGTCCAGTGTCTCGGTTGCTTTATTTGGTCTTGCAAAAATTGAACTCCTTACTTTCCCTAATTCTAAACAAAGCCAGCTGGAATGGAGTGATCCGTAAAGAAACAAGGACCAGTAAAGAGGAAGGAGCAGAATAATTGGATCTCCCTCTTATTTATTTGAGCCTCTCAAGGAGACTGCCGATTCCAAATTGGTGTTACCGTTTCAAGTTAGAAATTATTTTGAGTACACAAGCTTCCATGTTGTTCCTCTGATGCTGGGAAGGGATGCCTCTAAAATCTCCCTTAACTGCTGGAGGAGGAGGCACTGGTCTGTTCCACTTCCATATATTACTTGGTGTCCCTTCTTACCTAGCACAGGAGGACTTCCAGGATTTTTTCCAATGGGCAGTTTGGCTTGCTTCCCATTGGGATTAGTAATCCAGTAGTTACCTTGCGGCCTGAATTTTTACTGCAAAGGATGGAAGGGAATGGTGATCGTCTGAACCATGGGCAGCTTCTGCATCTGTCATAGTGAGAATAAGAGTTGTTAGCTATTTTAAGAGGGACTTGTGAGTGTCTCTGGAGAAATGTTATGTTCCAGTCTGTTAAATGATACATTTTAGTACAGGGAACAAATTTTAATTTGATGAATCGATAACCTTGGAAGAGAAAGTACTCATTCATGGTTGAATGAATACCACTTGTCTTATTTATTGCACTTCCTATACTAGCCCCTGGTGTTTAACAGTAAAAAAGGGAGGGGGGGGAAAGGATCACTAATCCTAAATATTTCACTTACATTACATGTAGAATTTATTTGCTCAACATAAATTCTTCTTTCGATCCCCAGCATTGTTCTAAATATAAATGGTTGCAATAAAATTTTAAAAACTGACTTCATGCAGTGCCAAATTCTTAAATGCTTACTAGTAAACTTCGTTACACAGACCTAAATAAAGATCTCATATAGGCCCTTGACGTTTTTTAACTTTATATGAAATTTGTCACTGAGTGGTCACCTACACGTAGAACAGAACAGGAATTTATGCCCCTTAATTTTCAAAATAGAACCTTAACTTTGGGGTTACAGTCAGTGCCTCTGTACTGTTCTAAAGTTGAGGTAACTGTATAAAGTGATTAGAATGATAAATATGCCATTATACTTAGGATCCTGTTAAACTGTTTCATAGTAACTAGGGTCAGAAGGGGCCTAGAGCAGGCCATCTAGTCTCTTCAGGCCATCTAGTCTCATCCTGTCTCTTCAGCAAGAAGCTGTTAGAAAATTCAAAAACAGCATGGGTAAATATGTTCAGACTAATTACATTAATAAATTACCTAGGCTAGGAACTGACATTGCATTTGTGCTAGGGCAGGTTGTGCCTGAGTTTGGCCCAGAACACAAATATCGTGGATTGGTGTAATACACATCACCATTTTCTGCCGTTGAGTCACTGGTGCAATCCCAAGACAACTGTTCAGACAGACTTTGCAATGTCCCAGGACAAACTGTTATCAGTTATTATCCTGTGAACCTTGTTAGGGTTTCTTCTTGTACAACAGACATGGTTATTTGAACTATTGCACTTTCTCCCGGGATAAAATGGTTTCTCCCAGGACAGATGTTTATAGCCTTTGGGGCAGGTGGTCGTGCCTGAAAGAAGGCCGCTTAATGTATTAAATACTTGTATTTAAATATTTGATTAGTTTATATTTTCTTTTTTGACTTGGTAGCGGAAGTAAAGCGTGTTGGTGATACCGTACTGGGGATGGCTACCCAGTGTGTTCAGATGAAAAATGTGCAAAGAACAACACCACAAACTTTGTCTAATCTTTGTTTAAAGATCAATGTCAAATTAGGAGGCGTAAATAACATTTTACTGCCACAGGGAAGGTAAGTTATCCATTTTTGTGTTTTAATTTTAAGAGGAACGTTTTATGTTAAAATAGCCATTTTTATCCTGCATTTTATCCAACTTTAAAAACACTCCCCTGCACAGCTGGACGTGGCCATTGTGATCAGGGTTGCTTGTTTCAGCAGTTTGCATCTCACTGTTCATTTGCTTTAAAGAGGGGGGAGAGAGAGAGCATGTGTGTTGGAAACTGAAATAAGAGGTTCATTCCAAGGAATCTCGCGCTAGAACTTTTTGCAGTCTCCTACTGGGATTGTAGTAGCCAGCTGTAACATGAATGCAGGCAAATCAGTGTGCTTCACTTGGCTTACAGCTTGGGTGTGTGTGAAGGCAGTTCCATATGGGGAATTTCTTAAGGAGCTTTTACTCTGGCTGTGAACTCCTGAGTGGCCTTACCAGAGGAAAAATGTGAATGCTGTTTACTATTACAGTAGGTCTTTGGTAGAGAACCAAAATCTAAACTCCAGTGACCTTTAGGGAAGCTCTGATCTGTATCGTCACTTTGGAACCAGAACCATTATTTCTACTAGTCATTTAAAACTTAAACTAGAAAGGCTGCAGGGACGTGGCTCTGTACATACTGTATTTGCAGACTTCACATATCGTTTGTACCTGTATAAACAGGAGCAGATCCAGGATCATGGTGACAGGGTTGTAGCTGTGTGGCACATGATACAGTCGAAGCCACTTCCCCTCCCACAGCGAAAGCAGGAGTTGCTGCTGCTGTCACCACTCATCCCCTTCCTTTTCCTCTGCTGCTGAATTTGGGGAGGGGAAAAGCAAAACAGCAGCAGACTCCAGAGCTGAAAAGCAGGAACTCCAGGCAGACTCTGTGCTGCGGAGCTCGTGTATCTTGCTCCCACATCCGGAGCTGCGCTGACATGATGGTGAGCTCTGAGAGCTCGCTGCAGCATGTGGGACACAGCCAAAGTGGAGTGGGACCAGGCTCCTGCACCCTCTTTGGATTTGCCCCCATATGTAAACTTTCACTGCTGCAGCTGAGCTGAGCTGGTTTTGTTTTTGTTGCTTGCCGTCCACTTGATATCCTTAGATGGGCAACAGTAACTCAATGGACGAGGCATAGGCTTGGAAGGTGTGGGGCTATTTTTGCGGCACCTACATTATAACTGATTTTCAGTGGGATCATGAACCTTCCCATCTCCAGCCTCTTTGCCTCTGCTTCCCTCCGTGTATTATGTTCAGATCCCTTGGGTTCAGGAGTTCAGGCAAGATCATTCTCTTTTTGGTGTTACAGTCTACAGAGTGCTTCACATGCAGCTACAAGGCATTTATTTTAGCATCTGGAAGAAAAGACGCAACAATATTTTATTTTTACTTACAAATATTTTTCCCCAGATTGAGTTCTCAGAGTGATGCCCTGGTAACAGTCTTCAGCATAAGTATAGCTCTTGAAAAGTGACTTTGTAGAATTGTTTTTCTGGGACTGTCTTTGTATGTCAATGACTTCTAAATCCATTTGACTCAGGGGAAAAAAAAGCCTATTTTAAAACGTCACGCCTGCAAACTAATTGGAATCTGAAATTCAGCATTCTTTCTGACTCGTGCGTCACCTAATGAATATTCTTTAATTAGAACTGTGCAAACAGGTCTGTCGGTGGAAAATGAAGAGCGGTGATATTCAGCTGTTCTGGTCTAACTGTGTAGGATGTGGAGTACTATCACCGATAAAACTATGATATAAAATAGCTTTAGTGAGAGTGTATGTGTGTAAAAATAAATAAATATAAAAAAAAATTAAAATGCCACTTTTAGTCCTTGCATTTCCATTCTCAAAACAAAATGGCAGCTATTTTTGACTTGGCTCTGCTTTCGGAAAGAGTTAACATGCTGCTTCGCAGGGATAAGCAAACTTCTACTTGACCAATCTGAGGGCAGTTGGAGAGCAGTTGCTGAAAAGTAATACAGCAGCGAGCACTTAAAAAACATGCTGCTCAGAGGAGAAGCATTTTTCCTTCACGTTGAAAAGTACATTTACTGCACTATGGCCAAATGCAGATGTTACACTTTTTTACTGGTACAGGTGATCAGAAACCAGTCTATACCTGTAACAGAACAGAAATTCAGCGCACAGATTGGTTTAAAAATGGAAAAACCTGGTCTAAGATTTATTTTTCCCCTCTCACCAAAGGGCAAACGTGTGCTCTGTCTGCTACCCATCGAAACTACGCTGCTTACAGAAACCTGTGTAACGTAGATCAGCTCCTCTTCGGGCTTGTTGAATGTCTGTACCTAGCATAATTGTGGACAGTTGGAAGAAGCATTACATCTGAATAACAATGTAGTAAAAATGTTTACTACAGTGTTAGTAAAAACATAAAAACAATTGCCGGGGGCGGGCTATGCATTTCATGAAATGCAAGCTTTATAAATACTTGTTAGCGGTTAAATATTTCTCCCAGTTTGAGCTTTTCTGCAAAATTCTATGGTGACTTCGTAGTAAGAGGAAACACAGGCTTTTCATGCGAGGAATCTCAACTTTACTTTTTAAAAGCACATCAGTATTTCTGAACAGTCATTTTCTACCCAGAAATATCTGTCTGTCCTAAGAAGTAGGATGTTTTAATTTGAGTGGTGTGCTCTTCCATCCGATCAGCTGCCACCCACCTGTGGTATGATGCACCCAAAAAGATAAGAATGCTACTTGTTCTTCCAATAAACCAGCCTCTTATGAAAGTATAACTAACCACAGAGGCCCCCCAAAATTCCCATCAAAATAGTGAAGTTCTCAAAAGATGGAGTTTTGGGGTTGATTGTAGAGTTCCTGTTAATTGGGTATGATTTACTTGTATCCAAAAAAATTCTGAATTGTAAAGATTTTTTTAAAATAACCATATGGCATCGCTTCCCGAAGAAACACCCTGAAATACCTGAGAAATTAAATTTTGAAAAGTAATAGTTGTGTACATCATTTTGTAGCTACTTTTTCTGAGGAAGCTAAAAGAAAGTATCAAATTAGGAGGAGGAGAAGGAGAAATGTAGTCGGTCTGTGATGGTATTTCAGTATACTTTATTGCCTTTTAGAATTTCAGCTTTCAAACTGACCTGATTTAGCTAAAGATTCCCAGGACAAATATTTAGGGAGGTCCTTAATTAAAAAATACTTAAAAAAAATCCCTGCAGTTTCTGATGAACTCAAGCTTTTTTAGTTTAAACCAAAATATTTAGTTTTTTAATACTCTTAACACAAAGGTTGGCAAGGTTTTGGAGCCGAGCCAATGCACCCAGCCCACTACTGCCTGTCTGGTTGTGCTGGCACGTAAAGTCCCCTGGCTGCCCACACACTACACAGCACAGTGCAAGTATGGACAGCTCCCCTCCCCGCCTGTCTGCGGTGCAGCGAGGCTGTGCAACCACCGCCCATCCACAGCATATGCAAAGCCCACCCCGCGTTGCATGAGCAGAGCACCCCAGCTCCATGGGCCTGGTCCAACCCACAGGGCTAGATGTTGCTCACCTCTGTTTCTAATAGCACATATGTTGTTTTCTTTAGAGGAAGCTAAGATGTGCAGAGTACCAAAATGTAACCTGCTTTCAGATGCTGTAAGAAGTATGGAGGTACAGTTTTTACCTTCCTAGGTCACTCTAGTGAAAGTAGATTGTATGCCCTTTGCCTCGGATTTTTCAAGGTATTTAGGTGCCCGATTCCCGTGAAAATCAATGAGCACTAGGAGCCTACAACTTAAAAACTTGGCCCTTCATGTCTGTTCAGCAGCTAACAGAAAGGGACTCTGATCAGGGTCAGGATGCTCCCAGAACACAAACCGTTAACAACAATCATGCTAAACAGATTGTGCATTTCTGCACGACAGGGATGGCTAGGATTCCTCAATCGCCACTTGCATACATTTTGTCCCAATGTTATGTATACCTTTTGTTCCAACATTTACTTTCTCTTCATTAGGCCACCAGTGTTTCAGCAGCCTGTTATATTCCTTGGCGCAGATGTCACTCATCCACCAGCTGGAGATGGAAAAAAGCCTTCCATTGCTGCAGTGAGTAAATTGTGTAGTCGTCTTGACTTTCAGTAATTCAATTTAAATCTGTTTGGGGTTTTTTTGTTGTTTGTTTGGGTTTTTCTAAGTAGTTGTGTAGAAGTAGCCTATAAATCTGGTACCCCAGTTATAATGTTAAACACTATTTAACTACATAATCTCCAGAAACTTGTTCTTGAAAATTTTCTCTGGTAATAATTGTTTCATGTTGTGTGAGAGCTTACTGATTGAAAATTACTCTAATACCTTATATAAATAAGTTTGGGGATTTTTTTCCCAGGAGTTTTTTTGGGCTGATAGCAGCATTATAATCCACTGAGTGTTGTATCCCGTTAATTCAGTGCTATAGCATTTGTAAATGGCCAGTAAGAATCTCCGTATTGTGCATTTTTTGTGAAATTTACTGTCCTTCTCACCTGCCATATGAGGAATAAAGCAACCTGGAAGTGCATGTGGCCAGCCTAGCTGAATGTCTCTAGTCCAGGATGTATTCTATATTTTGCCTCGATCCTCGCTGGGCAGTCTGTGTATTCATTATTCATCTTGAGTTGTATGATATTCTCCTGCAAAGCAGCATGCACCAAAATAGGCAGGAGGAGTTTTCCTTCAGTTGCACCCTTTGCTGGAAGTGGGCTAGGGCTGGTGGTTTGCGTTCAGAAGGCCAAACCATTTGTCAAATATGCACATTTTAAGGCTTCACAGAAGTCTATGCAGCGTGTAGATAAAACAAATATTACGCATGAATGTTTCACTGCTGGGCCTTCACTCTCCTCTTTCCTGGGTTCCCCTGTAATTGTACAGTAGCGACTACCAGAATATCTCCATGATGTTCCCCTCCCTCAGGTGTGTGAATCTACATACTCCTGGCACTGGGGGGTCTCATTCCAGTCAGCGTTTTGAACTGCCCCCAGAAGCAAACAGGCAGCCAGTTGTTGGTGTAATGAGCTCCCTGTAATCCGTCACAGAGAAGCTGCTGCATTCAGTGATAACAGTAACCTACAAGTGGTTTTTCAAGATAATTAATGCATTGTCATTTGCGAGCTAGATGACTGCAGTGACACAGGCGATTGTATCTTAGGCCCCTGGCAGACATTGTAAGAACATAAGAAGTACCATAATGGATCAACCCCCATGAGTGGGCAAAATACAGCCCATGAGCCGGATCTGGCCCACCAGCTGACTAGATCCAGCCTGCAGCTGCCCCCGCAGTGCTCCGCTTGGGGCCAATCCCCACCCACTTGCACCAGGGAAGACCCGCAATTTCCCACATTTTTCTCCTGTAAAGGAGAAAAATCCTCATTCTTCTTCTTTAAAGGAGAAAAATGTGCACTTTTCTGCAGCAAATGGAAAACACAGATCCCTGGTCCATCAGCCAGACCAATGCAAATGAGGGTTGAGCAGTACAGGCTCCTGGGCACAGAGACCATATGAGTCAGGAAAGAACCAGGGATCCAGGAGCATCCTTGTGGTATGAACCTGTTGTGAAACCCTTTTTTTCCTTGGAATCTAGGTGAAGTACAGACTTAAATGCCACTAGCATTGCAAAAGCCTTGTTGTAGCATTATATATAGTTATAGGTAGACTATTAAATGCTGTACACTTCTTGTAAAATAAACTTTGTATTGCTCTTTTTCTTTACGGACTGCATGGATTGTAAAGTAATTCACTGAGATAATCAAATCTTTGTGTGTTTTAAATATTCATTTTTAAAGTAAGTTGAAAGAAAATGCTCTTTACCAGTTTGGTCTTAAGCATGGTATATTTAAACAGGTCGTTGGTAGTATGGATGCTCACCCTAATCGATACTGTGCCACTGTTCGTGTCCAGCAACACCGTCAAGAAATTATCCAGGATTTGGCTGCCATGGTCAGGGAGTTACTTATTCAGTTCTACAAATCAACCAGATTTAAACCAACTCGCATTATTTTCTACAGAGATGGCGTTTCTGAGGGGCAGTTTCAACAGGTTAATATTTTTCACATTTGAAACTTTCTGATGGTATCCTTTGTTAAACTGAAGTTAGGATGAGTAATGTTTTTTCTCCTAATAGGCCTCGGGCATCAGCCAAACAATGCAGAAAAAGTGTCCTCCCATCTTTCAGGATCTTAACTGCTCCTCTACAAAAAGGGCTTCACAATAAATTGTATAATGCCATTCAGTTTGAAGGTTGTTTAGCTTAATGCCCTTTCTGCAGTTTTTGTGGTCACGCCAAATCCTGTTCCTAATGTCCAACTTTGAATGAATTTGATGCCTGCATGTCAATAAATAGCTTTGATATTTTCTTTCATCATTAAGATAGTTTCATTTTTAGAAATTCCAGATTGCATCAGCTCTCATATTACCATGTTTTAATAAGAATTCATTGCAACTTGCTCTCTCTTCCCTGGCACACTGCACTCAAAGAATTGGGGATAAGTGCAAACATTAAGTATTTTATATTTAATTCCCTACTCTGAAAAACATTCAGGTTGTAGTCTGTTCAATAGACCACTCAGTTGTGCCTTTTCATCTGTCCATTAATAATAGGTTGCATGCCACAATATTTTTATAATGTAGGCATTGTGTTTGGAGCTATACTGATACGTTAGTGGCCCATTGGGTCTTGCTTCAAGGACCTGACAAGATTTATTTTCATGATGTGCAAGATTTACAGGTTTCCTTCGATTTTAATGAGGGTTCTTTATGTGTAAATTTGGTCTTATGTGGTAAGCATATTTAGACTCAGGTAAAGCAGCTACAGGGAGCTGGCATCCACCACTCCCAGGGCAGCTGCAGCAGGAGCTGGGATGAATGGGGACAGATGGAGCCGTGGCAGGCTTGGGGCATGGTGCAGCCCAGCAGCTGCAGGCAGCTAGTGCTGGGATGAGCACTGATCTATTCCCTCTGTTTGGCTGCCTTATGCATCTCCAGGAGTGCCACCCATTCCCTCGCCCCTTCCCTAGTCCCAGCCTTACTCCTCCCTCCCTCCCTCACTGCCATGGGGACCTATCCCTAGTTCTTACATTATATAGTGGGTTCGCTTTATGCAAATACACTTTATGCACCATTCTCTGGGAATGCATGTACCATGTAAATCAAGGGAAACCTGTAGTGTCTAATCCTACACAAGTTTATGTATGCAGATCTCTCCCTTGTTGGCAGCACTGGGAGGGCATGATTTAGAGGGGACAAAATGGAAATGATATGGCAGTCTTTAAAAGTAATTTTAATGCTAATTTTATCTTTGCAGCCCATATTGATCACATTTTTTGTTAATTTGCTTTAGGTTCTCCATCATGAACTGTTGGCTATCAGAGAAGCGTGCATTAAATTAGAAAAGGACTACCAGCCAGGAATTACATTTATTGTTGTGCAGAAAAGGCATCACACGAGACTCTTCTGTACAGACAAAAATGAACGGGTATGTTCTTAATATTTGCCTGTCAAGGACCAGCATATTGCCTGAATCCCCCTACATGTATCAAAGCTGCCTCTTACTTTAAGTAAATTTGAATTCACTCATTTCCATTTAAATTACATTATCTGTGGATTAATCAATATCTTTTACCATCTGTGAAGAAATCTCTGTTTCTCTGACTACTTGTGGGCTTTGGGTTAAATATCGTGGGCTGAAATAGAGTTGTAAAACTCAAATGAGTTGGCAAGCTGAGTTCAGCTTGCGTGGCTTCTCACTGGAGCTGCCAGAGCTGCTTTGTCAGCACAGGTTAACACGGCTTGCTGTCCCACCACTGATTTGCACGCTGAGCTGCGGTCAAGAATCAGAAATTCTGTGGCATGGGCAACATGGCTGGCTGCAGCAGCACAGTGGTTTTGGGAGCTGTGGTTAGAAGCCCCATGGGCCAGATCCAGAGACAGCTCATCCAGCCAGAGAGAAGCACTGCAGGACAGATGTTTATCCCCCCTGGGCTGAAGGACTGGCCAGCTTCTTTGTTCAGAAAGCAGCATTAATGGGCATTTCCATCTCGGTGTATTCTCTATATGGAGCCTAGAAAGCAATGAGTGGTTTAGTCAGATTGGAATTATTTGACTTAATTTTGATGCTGGCATAGAAAGCTGCTTAGGCAAGTTTGCAGATGACACCAAACTGGGAAGGATTGCAAACACAGAGGAGGAGGATCAGTTCAGCAGGATCTCAACAGATTGGAAATTAGGGCTAGAACTAGTAGGATAAAGTGCAAGGTGCTACACCTCAGGAGGAATAATCAAAACCATAAACACAACAGGGCAGGATGGCAGCACTATGGAAAAGGATCTGGAAGTCTTGGTAAACAATGGATTCAATATGAAATTGCAGTATGATGCAGCCACAGGAAAAGGAAATGTGGTTTTGAGATGCATCAGTAGGTGCAGATGTGAGAGGTGATAGTGCCTCTCTACTCAGCACTGGGTAGGCCTCATCGAGAGTACTGTGTGCAGTTCTGGGCTCTGCGTCTTAAAAAAAGACATGGAGAAGTTAGAGAAGGTTCACAGGTGGACAAAGATGATCAAGGGCTTGGAAAAGCAAATCATATGAGGATAGGTTGATGGAGCTGGGCATGTTCAGCTTAAGGAAGCAGTATTTAAGAGGGGATGTGATAGCAGTCTTCAAATACTTGAAAGGCTGCTGTAAAGAAGAGGAAAGGCACCTCCTCTCATGCTGTAGAGAGGAGGGTGCAAACCTGTGGCTTGAAGTTGCAATCTAAACCTACTTTGCATAGCTGGAAAAACTTCTTTACTATAGGAATAGATGCCTAGGGAAGTTGTAGGCTCACCGTCACTGGAGCTGCTCAAGAAGAGGTTGGACAGCCACTGGTTGGGGATGATCTAGGTGTAGCTATGCCTGTGTTTTACTGTGGGTGTTTCCCATGCTTCTGGGCTTTGCTGGTTACTCCATCTCCTCTCTGTTGTGAAACCTTATTATACAGTCCAAAACTTTTCCTTTCATCTCGTTGTTCTTAGTTGTAGTCCCTACGTGTTCCTCTTCAGACAGTTACTTGGCATATATTGGTATCTCTTTCTGGGCTAAAATTTGTGCATTAAAGATCCAGTCCCACAAATCCTTCTCAAGTGAGTGGTATTTGCATTAATAGTTATAATGACTTAAAAGAAATCACTGGTCGTACTAGAAATGTTCACATCAGTAAGGTTATGAACACATTTACATTTTAGTTATTTTAAAAAGTATTGGAGGAGGTGCTACTTGGGAGCTTGTAGCTGTTGTTATGATCTGTTGAGTCTGCTTGATCCTATAGTAATGGAAGCTAGCTAAATGACGCTAGCTTTGACCCTTGAACAAAACAGGGTTCAAGTTGGAGCAATTTTGCTATATTTGTATCATTACAGAATCATGGGCTGTCTCAGTTGCATTGTAGTAGTTGAAGTAGTAGCAACATTAAGCAGTAATATTGGATGCTTGGCCATTTAATATGAGCAGTTGGTTATTTTAATGAGAAATCTCTCTGTTCTTCTGACTTGTCAATAAGCACTGTGGGCTTTCCGCTCTTATTTCATTTATACATATGCACCTAGCCAGTTGTCATTTAAAGAACTTCATCTCTTTCCCATACTCCCTGGAGTGGAACTGAGGCTAGAGGACAAAATAAGGTGGAAAGAAAATGTTCCTGCCAGAACAACCTTTGACCATGCCTTAACTTCTTCCCTTTTGGTATCAGGAAAGCAGGACAACATAGGCCTCTTCTCATTAGTCTCAAGTTGGGAATCTGAACCACTGTTGCCTAGACTTCCTGGTGAATACAGCTAAAGCAGGCAGGGGAATGGGGAGGGGTATTAATACCAGCAGTTTTTAGTCTCCTTTATTTACTCTGTACAGTGTATGGTGAGAAACCTACTTGGTCTAGGTCCAAGTTTAAAAAAAGGAGGAGGAACAAAGCTAGTGTGACAGTAAATCTGTTGTCAATCCCAGCACTTTCCTAAGCACTAGTTGCCTACCACAAAGGATGAGCCTCTCCCAGACTGTCAGTGCTGTCTTGCATAAATAGAGCAAGTGGTTGGCAGCACTGGTATCCAGCTACCCCAGAATAGCCAAAATAATGTCTGAATTGAATGTATTATTTGTCTACATAAGTAAATTCAGCGCTACTCTAGGCTTACATGGTCTGTAAAATCTTACAACTTGCTGAACTTGGACAATGGAAAAGTGAAGTGCCTGTTAATTATATTAGTGCCGAGATGCTGCAGCACAGTTGAGGACCTTTTGCTAGGAACTGGATAGCCAGTGATAAGAGATGATCTCTTCCCCAAAACAATGCCCCTAGTGAAGATAGGTGCAGGTGGTGGGGGGGGAGAAGTGGATGGGAAGTGAGTGGTAAATGGTCACGTAACAAGTCAGTGGCAGTTACAGAAGTGGAAGCCATACTTCCTGAGTCCCAGTTCCACTGGTTATCCACCAGACCATAGTTCCTGTGCTTTTTTCCCTTTTTTCTCTTTGTGTCTGCCTAGTTTGCTGGTGTATGTAGGCTATAGACATTTTTCCTCTGAACTTGCTATTTTATATACAAAAATTTAAACACTAACAATGGTGTTATAGGGGCCTAGGGGCTTTCCTCCTGCTTTTGCTTTAAGACAAACTTTCATTTCCATTCTCATTTAGAAAGAAACAATGCAAAGTTTAAAAAAAATGAAAACTGCAGCAATAAAAATTCACTAACAGCAAGTCTACATCTTGTGTACACGCTCGGATCCTTTGCTGTTAACAGGGTTGTTGTTGGGGGGGGTTCAGCTCAAATATTTTCATCCATTATTGGTTTCATCATATGTTGGTTGTTTCTTTAGATAGCTTGGAAGCAAGAACAGAGCTTCTGTTCGTTGGTATTAGAAAAGCCATGTTAGCTAGTTCTATGGTCTTTCACCTTTCTAGTCCATTTAAGGTTGTTTTATCATACTTTACCACTTACTCATAAAACAATTTGAAGATTATTAACTAAACTTCACAACATCCCTATAAGGCATGTATGCAAGTACATATCTTTTATATATGGGTGTCATCTTTTTTTTTACAAAGGAGGAAATTTAAAACAAGTGGTTCCCCAAGGTCAGTGAAGGACTCAGCATTAGAGATGAGCAGTTTCTTGCTTTTAAACCTGAGCTCATAATTCTGAACGTGTCCTGTCTTTGGCTCAGCATCAGCCTTTTCTGATGTAGAAGTGGAGCTACATTTGTTTGAAGTTGAGTAGACTCCATTTGGTTACTTGCAGCACTAACATATAGGTGTACTTCTCTATAGCTGATCTGATCCCAATTGCCAAATCCAGAAAAACCAAAAGGTGTGGGGTTCTCTTTTGCATTTAATTCTGACTTTTTTAAGTTTAGGGAGGAGGGTGAGGGGGCTGCTCTGGAACCATATATCTTCTTCAGATGCTGTGAGGAGAAGTAAACAGTGGAATAATACCCCCTAGGATATTAAGATGAGAAAGGGGGGTGACCAGCTAGTTGCAGGAAAATTCCTCCAAACGTTATCAATGGGCGTTGAATGTTCCGCGCGATCTAAGAAACATTTTAGTGAAACATGTTTTTTTCTTGTTGCATCTGAATCACAGAAATCTAATTTCCTGGCTGCAGGCTGAATTAACTCATTTTTGCTAGTCATTGATTTCATGCTTTTTGGGGGGGGAAAAGTTGCATTTGGGCATTCTTCTTTATGTTATACATTTGGTGTTCCTTTCCTTGGATATTTCTTTACTATCTACTGGAGTGGGAAAATTAACTAAATTGTACTGTGTCTCTTAGTTGTATTTGTGACTTCTTATTCTGTTCCTGTAGGTTGGAAAAAGTGGAAACATTCCTGCAGGTACGACAGTGGACACAAAAATCACCCATCCATCAGAATTTGACTTTTACCTGTGTAGTCATGCTGGTATTCAGGTATGCTTTACTTGTGTCCGTGTCCTCATCTTCCACCAGATTTGTTGGTGGTCCTTCGTGCACTTGCTGCACAAGCAGTGTATGCTGTAGCATTCCACTTGCACCATCTCCCATGCTGATCCGTCCCTCAGAAGTATTCATAAGAACTAACAAAAATACTCCACAAAAGTCTTGAAATAAATCAGGCATGTCCTATATTTCACAGCTCATAAACTTCCCAAGCTCTGTCCTTTTATGGACTTTCTGTCTACATTTTGAAGCAAGGATCTTTTTTCCATCTGAATGAGACTACTGCCCCACTTTTGGAGCTGTAGAAACTTTTGTAGGGACAAAAAAAATGGAGCAGACCCACTGAGAAAGTGGGTGTTTTATCTGAATTATGTCATAGTTTTGAAGATCTGTTGCCACTTTAACTTTCTGTTCTTTTCCTGGTCCTGTACCCTACCTGTCCCCACTTAAAGGTCATATTTAAGGTCAGCTGTAATTCTGTATTAAAAGAAAACTCACCGTGGGTTCATTTTAGAATGGTGTGACCTCTTAGTGTTTTGCCCAGAATTGCCTTGGCGTAGAGTCCTTATCTGGTCTGTTGTGCAGGTATAATATGGACTTCAATAGGATCTTTTAATTTGGGCAACACGGATGAAATTCTGGAACAGGTAATCTTATCATGTCTGTCTCACCATAGAACTAAAAAGGATAATTTGGGAAGTGCTCACTGGATTGTTAGAATTATTTTTGAAGGGTGCACTGCTTTTTACAATGCTTACCCTTCTTGAAGTGACAACTCAACTCAGTGCCTTGAAATTGGTTTCTTTGTTGTCTCAAATAATTTGTATATCAATTTAGTATATTTTAAGATTGCTTACATGACTATACAGGTACCAGAAATTCAGTGTGAGCAATAGATTATCCATCAGTTTTAAGTTGCATGGAAAAGACTTGTACAAGACTCCTGTAAGACGTCTCCAATTTTGTTCATATTGAGGACAGTCTCACTTTTTCACAACTTCTTTACTTTAAACTTTCCCTTTAAACTGAAGACAGCTACTACAAAGAGCTGTATTTTTTTTATCCTAGTTAGATGGAAATACACAACAAGATGGTGCTGGCAGGTATGTTAGGGGTCAGGATTTCTAGCTTTTCCACCCAGTTTTTAAACAGTATAGCCAAAGATAACTGCTTTTTTTTAGAATCAGACATAAGGACTGAACCTGGACTTAGGAATCTAAAAACATGAGTCTTGTCATTTGAGCTAACAGGCTACTAATGTTGAGGTAGTAGCAGTCTGAAACACCAGTACAAGGCAAAGTCGGTAGAAGAGCACTCAGAGCTACACTGTAGTAGCATGGTTGTATAAGTGCAACATTTGCATGTTTTTCTGCAAGAAGGATGGTAAAATGGAAGACATCTGGCTCTGCCTTATCAAGGATCTACCTGCCACGATCTCATTAAATCTGTTATCTTGGCTGCAAAATAGGTAAACAACCACTTTCCCTAATGTAGGAAGTACACGTGCTTGTCAAGATGTGTTGTGATATGCACAGAAATATAAAGAGCTGGGCCCAGAAATCATTATACCCTGACTGGAGTAACTAGAATTTTTATACACCAGGGAAGCAGAAAACAGTTCTTTCCTCGATTTTGTTGCATTACTGTGAGTTTGCTTTGAAGTATGAGACAGAACTGGGAACAGATATGAGAACATGTGAACACACCTCAGAGTAACAGTCCGTCAAAGAGAATTTCAGCTAAGGGAGAAGCCTTCAGTGAGCAGCAGATAACCACAACTTCACTTCATTTATGTCTTTAACCTACTCTTCAGGAGTTTGGTCTGTTACAGGAGGGAGAGGCCATAAAGTGCTTGTGACCCCCCTGTCTGTCCAGGTGGCAGCTGGGTAAGAGAAATCTGCCTAATGAACAGCCTGCAGTTTGTGGGGGCCGAGAAACGCTGGTGGAATGGGGCCGCTGATGGAGTGGAATTGAGTCCCCAGACACGCAGGTTGTTGGTAGCAAAAAAACTTTACTTTCAGTCCTTAGGCTGTAGGCACGTTCCTTGAAGTTACAAACTTAAACAGGAACTCAGCCACCCAGAAGCTCACACTCACGCAGGGTATGGGGCGTGGGATGAATCCGGCAGGGAGTTGTTGTCAGTTGATCAGGCCTCCTTCGTGGCTTGGAAACACACGCAGGATCTCTCCTCACGTGTGTCCAAGCTCTCCTCCAGTTTGGGCGGGCATCGCCCAAGCCTCTTATTCGGTCAGCGAGCCAATTGCTGACCAACACGTATGCATAATTTAACATAAACCAATCACAACCATGTACTCGGTGGTGCAGCTGCAAGGTTTTGGCGGGCTCTGACTGTACACTGAAACTTTTCCCACGCTACAGGGGAAATCCCTGCTTCCATGCTCACAGTGTGCTCAACACAGCTGTGCCGAGGCATCTCTTAACTGTTTTGCACAATCATGCCCCCTTGCTGAAGGCACAGTGGTGTTCGCAGCACATTTGGACCGGTTACATCACACTCGCACCGTTGTACAGGTTTACATTGCAAATGAGCATAGACAAGAGCAGACAATGAAGCAAGTTCATTCTCCAATGATCTGATCAAACAATATCCTAACAAAACACAACTACACATTAGTACATTCGTGATGAACAGTTCGATCATCAAAACTTCATTGGGCATCATCGCGTCCCGGTTCTCAGAGGTTCTCCCTCTCTCAAAATGTTCTCTCTGGTCTGGTCTGCACACACCTTCTAGCGGACCTGCAGAGATAATTCGTTCTTCTCAAAAATCTTTTCTCTCTCCGATCCAGTCTGCACACGTTCCAGCGGACCTGCAGAAAAAGAAATTCTCAGGGAAAAAAATAATTAGCTTATTGACAGAAAAATTAATCATTATCGCAAGATGATTTGTCGTCTGGTTCATCGTGGCATTGGAACCCCATCTCATAGGCCAGGCTCCATTGGCCCTCATCGCCTAGCACGCTCAAGTGCTGCTTGGTGAGCCTGGAG
>JAGPOW010000261.1:5874554-5908465 GCA_030014935.1 Caiman crocodilus
AAGGGTTGTGACTGTGCTGAACGTTACTTGCAGCGTTCTCCCCTTCTCTAACACCGTGCCGGTCCCTTCAGATACGAAGCGGCTTCTCTCCGCTTCTCCGTGGAGCTCCGAAAGCTCCGGCTGCCCCAACTCCAGTAACAGCGTGTCTACATCTATCAGTGCTGGTCTTTTGCTCTCCCACACGCAGTGCACACAGCGAGCAAACTCTCCACTGAGAGCCGCATCTTCCTCGCTCAGCTCCTGCTCAGCTGAGGACTTGCTGCCTCCTTGCTCCTGGGGTTTAAACCGAATCCGCTCGCTCCCTATCACACATCCGAAGGCTCTCAGGTGGAGGCTCATTTCCCACTCTTTCGCTGGGACCCCTTCTCTCTCAAGTGAAAGGCAACGGCTCACAACTCTTCCACCCGCTTGATGGTAAGCGATGTGCGCGTCCAACTCCGCGGGGTCCAGCACGTGGCGTTCTCCACCACGCCAGGGACAACCCTCAACTAAATCCAACTCCATCACGTCTTCCCAGTGTACTGACAATCCTGTTTGTGACGCCATGTGGGGGCCGAGAAATGCTGGCAGAATGGGGCCATGATGGAGTGGAATTGAGGCGCTAGACTTGCAGGTTGTTGGAAGCAAAAAAAACTTTACTTGCAGTCCTTGGGCTGTAGGCACATTCCTGGAAGTTACAAAACTCAGGCAGGAACTCAGGCACACAGAAGCTCACACTCACATAGGGTATGGGGCGTCGGATGAATCCGGCACGGAGTCGTTGTCAGTTGATCAGGCCTCCTTCGTGGCTTGGAAATGCACGCGGATCTCTCCTCATGCGTGTCCGAGCTCTCCTCCGGTTTGGGCGGGCATCGCCCAAGCCTCTTATTCGGTCAGCAAGCCAATTGCTGACCGACACATATGCATAATTTAACGAGAGCCAATCACAAGTATGCGCTCGGTGGTGCAGCTGCAAGGTTTTGGCGGGTTCTGACCGTGCACCGAAACTTTTCCCGCACTACAGGGGGAAATCCCTGCTTCCGTGCTTGCAATGAGCTCAACACAGCTGTGCCGAGGCATCTCTTAACTGTTTTGCACAGACACAGTTCAGTAGAGGCAACGCATTGTATTTGAATTCCTAAATACATGGGAAAATTGAGCATTTCTAAATGCCTTTTAATATTCTCTCTGATCTGCCTTTAGGGAACAAGCAGACCTTCTCATTACCATGTCCTCTGGGATGACAATCGTTTCTCTTCGGATGAACTGCAGATTCTCACCTACCAGCTGTGTCATACGTATGTACGCTGTACTCGTTCTGTCTCCATCCCTGCACCAGCATACTATGCACACCTGGTTGCCTTCAGAGCCAGGTATCATCTGGTGGATAAAGAACATGATAGGTGAGTTATTCTGTGGTGGCAAAATAATACACGTTTGAAAGCAAGTAGGGATTGGACTTCTTAAATGTGGAGGTCAGTAGTGTCCCCCTTAACAGCTTCTTTGTACTTTTTGTCTTTCCCTAAATGCTAGTCTTTGAAAAAGAAGAACAATTATGATGTTGTTCTGGCAGAGTAAAACAAAAGTATCTGTCTCTTGTTCTTTTACATAGTTCGGAAAAGTATTTTAAAAACCATGTTTTCAATTGTTGACTTTTGCTCCGTGTGAAAGTCCTGTATTTCAGGGCAGTCGGATTAAAAGGGGCTTTATTCTTTTCTTCTTTCCCTTCTCAGTGCTGAAGGAAGCCACACGTCTGGTCAGAGTAATGGCAGAGATCATCAAGCACTTGCTAAAGCAGTTCAAGTTCACCAGGACACATTACGTACCATGTACTTTGCTTGACATGTTTTAATGTTTAGCGATTCGGTAGAGTTGGATTCACATGAGACCAGCTGCACTTAGACTAACAGTTGCCCAAGCTACACTGACAGCCAGCAATGAGTGATGCATCTGTATTTTATTTTTTCCATTTTCAAGAAGGCCTTCCGTCCAGAATTTCTGACTTGATTTCTGAACTACAGACTTGTACAAAACCTCACAATTGTTGGAAATGTGGTTTGCCAAATCTTTAAGCTGCTTGTCAGAAAACAGACCCAAGTTTTACAGTTGTGATCAAGAGCTGTGATCTCAGGGCTAGAAATGAAACAAAATTCATCATTTAGTTTCCTATTCATTTTAATTGTTTTTAATTTGGAAATACCTGATTTATATCAAACTTGATGGGCTAAAACGCTGTGAGCTTGCTTTTAATACAAAAGACAGCAAAGCACTCTGAATATTTATGAAGCTTTGATTATTCTGGGTGCTTTTACAAAAGTTTTTATTTTCAAAGTGAAAAAAAAAATTCTGGTCCTCAACTGTCTTACAAAGATAATTTTCTGTGTCTAAGGGCAAATGTATTTTCTGAAGTTTGTTCTTGAATGTCTTTTATTGTGCTGCATTTAAAGATGTTTTTCATAGAGTGAATTATGAATTAAAAAAGGAAACTTGTATCTAAACCTTTAATAACTACAGTTAGATTGGCAAAAAAAAATGTGCCATTTAAAAATATTGTAAAGAGTTTTTTAAATCATACTGACAGCTAATTATAGAGTTTGTCCTATAGGGCAGTGACACTTACTTACTTTCCAAAGTTTCTAAAGAATACGGGTCTGTGGTGATACAGTACAATCCTTTTTCACTGTTTTATTTGAATTAATGTAAATTTTATATGTTTCACAGTATTAATGTGATAAACTAGAGGCTATTATTTATTTTTATTTACTAAGGAGTGCTCATCGTATTTCTGTTAACATATCAAGAATGCTTTGGATTTTAGACATTAAAACCTTAGAGTGGGGATGTTACTATTCAAATACAGTAATATGCAATTGGCTTTGATGTAACAGTTCAGAGATGCATTCAGTGTATATTTTATAGCTTGAAATTTCTAGAAAGACTCTTTACATGTGCACACAACATGGCAGGTTTTACCTGCCTAGTTCAGAAATGCGCACATGAGACCAACATTCAACATCCATTCAAGCACAAAACATTTTTTTATTTATGTGTTCATTTTCGGTGAAGCAGCATTTTTAATAGACTAGAGTGATTTACTGGTTATAACTAGGCAAAAATTATAGAATCTATGCAGTAAAAATAACTCTTAGGAAACTAAAGTTTACTTGTGGAGGAAGGTGAAAGTCTGTTTTGTATAAGGTCAATAATAAGTTGAAATTTTTTGGCGGGGGGTTGCCATTCTCTTAGAAGAAGCATTAACTGAACTGATAGTTATTATACATGCATGCTTGTTAGTTTGCACACTGGGTTCATACAAGTCAGAATACATGTAAAAACCATTGCACTACCTTTGACTCCATAAACTATTTTAGAAGAGGGTGGGTAAAAATTTGCAAAGTTGTTTGCTGATTTTTGTTTAATATTTTTGTAGGTTAAATCAAATACTTGTTAAGCACAGAGACTTTTTACTTATACTCTCTTCTACTGATTCATTTAGCTTTCTCTTTCCTCTTTTCCCTTAGCCATTTAGCCACTGTTGCAAGCACATTTACCTCCAGCCACTGAGGTGGAAAATAGCTTTATCCAGTACTAGTGTCCGTGCCATATTATGGATAGACTAGGACTGGTTGCTGTTGAATAAGCCAGAAAATATCCAACCTTTGCTGCCTGAAAGATTTAGGAGCATAGCATTGTGTACATATTCAGGTCTGCGCCTCAGCTCAGTATGCCGTTGCCTGTGTTGTTCAGTTGAAACAAAAATGTAAGTTCACCTGATAGCTGAGCTCAGTTTACATTGTCCTGATTTTTTCCTTCCTGTCTTGCTGTTGAAATTATTGAGTCAGATTCTGCTCTCAGTTAAAGCCAGGTGAATCCAGAGTTACTCTTGATAATCCTGGTGAAACTGAAAACAGAATTAATCCCATTTTCTGTATCTTTCTGTTCTCTACTCAGAATGAAACAAAGATGAGTAACCAGCAATAGCTCTTCCATTACGGGCATGCTGCACTTTCCTGTCTGGTATTTGAGGTGTAGAAATTGATTGAGGGTTTTAATTTGACAGTTAGTGGTATGAATTATTTCTTATAACTAAAGTGTTAGCCATTTATTTGAAATACTGTTGGCTTTTCATTACAGTTTAGCCTCTGAGGGTGGTGTTCATCTTCCTCGTTCTCCTCTGTACAAACGTGGGACAGATGAGCAGCCCCATGAGGTTAGAAGGGTGGAATCCACTTCAGTCCCACATCCTGAACTCAAGCAGGCACAAGGCTGGCGTGTAGTTGTTCGCGTCTCCCGTTCCATCCCCGGGAGAGAACAGCAGCTGCTGCTCTGCAACGGGACTGCCTGGCTGCTGGATTGGTGTGCAGATACACTAGCTCTCGCCCCCCTCCTCCTCTTCTACAAAAGATGTTAACATAGAGCCCAAGCATCCCAAATGCAAAGGTGCAGAGGGGGTTTTGAGGATGAGACCATTATGCAGACCCTCTACCAAAGGCTGCCTGTTGCCTGTACATCCCGTTGACATGAGTATGAATTTGGTGTGTAGTTCCCTCACATATTGTGAGGACATAAACACTGTGAGACAGCTGTGAGTGTTTGAGGGCCAAGGAATTTTACCTATTACAGATTTCTTCCAGTTAAAATACTGTAAATTTTTTAAAAAAGGCTTTTTTTCCAAAGAAAATACAATGAATTAGCCCATAATAGTTTAATTGTTTAAAGTGTTTTACAGAACATATTTTTAATGGGCAGTGCACTTTGTAAAATAGGCACCAGGTGTGTACAGCAACTCAGTTTTCTATACAGATTTTTAATATAAATAGCATGCATCTAAGCAGCAACATGTGAATTAATAATACACCTTTATTGCTATATCAGTTTTCTTCTCCTGCAGCAGCTCTTGTAAGATTAGCAGTATCTCATGAAAACTCATCTGCATAGACTATTAGAAAATATTCTCCCAAAGAACCAAGGGAGAATAGTGTGATGAAATACCATGCATGGGAAGTTTAGGATCGTCGTGTCTACCGTTGCTATTGAAGTCTTTGTGAAGGCTGGTAGTTTTAACCACTAAGTCGCTAGTTGAAATTCAGCTCAGGTCAGCAGTAACCAAAAGGATTTTATCATCTGCAGTTCTTTGGCCCATGTAAAAAGTTTACCTGACTCAGGTTGGGGAAGGTGAGACCAGATCCTGCTGCATTGCGCCAGTTCTGCTCAGTTACATTGCTGGCAATGGTTTTTTTATTTTGATTTAACAGCTGATATAAAACTTGCCATCTTGCTAGCAGACTTATCAGAAAAAAACGAGTGTAGATGGGCCGTGGTGTTTGAATTCCCCTTGCCCCTCTGGGGTTGTCCTTCCAGTACAGAAACAATGGGGGAAGCTTGTACTGGCCGTTGCCCACCATGCAGAAGGCAGGTTGTATGGCCATCAGTATCAGCTCCTTTTGTTAGTGATGTATTTCTAGAAGAAGGTTCTTATGAAGACAAAGGTGTCAAAAAGTGCTGGATGGATTAAGCCTTAATTTGGGGAGGAGGAGAAACTAAGCAAAAAATCTTGAGTTGAAAGCTGCAACTTATTTTCCTGCCTTACCTGTACTAAAATAGCAAAGCTCTTGAAACACAGTAACAAGTGCTGCTATCCAAAGGTGCAAAACAATACCAGCAAAGATGAAACACTTAATATAGGCCATTTAACAAAATAAAGCTAGATACAAAACTACCTTTGGGCTCTGCTGTGCCTTTTAGGTACATCAGCTGTTTAGAGGGAGAGGGGAAGACGGTATGGCCCCAGTAGACTAGCTCAGGGTAGGGACAGACGAGCAAAATATAGTGATATCGGAGGTAGGGCAGGGACTTCCAGTGCAGTAGCTGCTCCGAGGTGACTGTTGTTTGCCTGGCCTTACTTCATGGTAAATGGAAGTTAGTCTGGTCTCATTCAGGGCCAGGTCACTAGTTTGCCTTTCACATACTTAAGGGTAAGAACAGACAGTGAAAAAATTGCTGTGCAGCCTGCTTCCAAACTGCTGCGTGTTGTTGTCTGTCTGTAGCCTTAGAGGCCCAGCGCCTCCTGGAACCCGTGAAGGTAGTTAAGGAGGCAATGCGGTGACCGCCAGTGTTAGAAAGAGGGGTAGAGCCATCAGCCCCTTGCAGCCCAGTCTATTAAACCCCCCCTTCCCAACTTTGCACTCAAACACAGTCTGGTCAGTTTTCTTTGTTAGCTTTTTGTATTTTTGGCTCGATTCAAGCTTGAGTACTTTAACGCTAATGTTTGAACAGTCTGTTGCATAGGGGGAAGATCATTTGAAAAATGGACAGCAACTTTGCATGTATCTAGATTGATCAGGTGAAAAACCTTCAGGGGGCTTTTATTAATTGTCCAAGTCATAAGGAGGCATTGTTTGTACATCCGTTGGAGTCACCTTGAAAACGTACATAATTATGTTAAGAAAAATCCCACCATGTAATTATTTTTTACCCCTATACATTTCCTTCAAACAAGTTGCCCAATTCTGGAATCGGAAAAAGACTTTAATTGTTTCTTGTGGTCTTCATGCAGTTTTAAATGCAGCATCTAACACAATGTTTGCTTTGAAAATTGTAGTAGTTCTCTTAGCATGTTTCATGTCTAATTAAGAGGAAGGATAAATTTTCAAAAGGTTTAAATCCATTTTTGAACATTGGACTTGGTCATTTAGATTTCTTAAATGGCCATATCACTTTTAAAAAATAGGATTCGGGCTTCCCGAACAATCGGGTGCATTTGAAAATTTCCCCCTCCCGGTCTAATTTGAACGTGCATGCAGAGACTCGGACACTAGAGAGCAGATTGTAACCTGAAGTGCACTGCATGCATGCTGCTGGATCACGCAGCATTTCCTTTTGTGCTTGTGGATCACAGAAGCGTATTCCTGAAATTAGGCAGTAGCGTGCACCGCACTGTTGAAGCCCTGGTTCTTTTCCATCTAAGATGCTAGCGAACTTTTCTTTCTCTTCATTGAGATCAGGCAAAGGAAGAAAGCCTTGAATTTGCTTGCTTCCCACTTTTACCACACCCCTGAAAATTAAGTGGATTGCTGAATGTTGCAGTGCATGATTTGAAATTTGCCTTCTTTCTAAGAAATAACACCCAATACTTTATGACCAAAACAGGCCAATGTTACAGCCTTTAGTGGGTGTTCTGCATAAGTGAAGTCCATAAATGTTTTGCCTGAATTACAAATGCAGAAGTAGGACACTTATTTGGAGATGCAGATGAAAAGAGCCTTCTGTTTTCACATAATCTGGGGGTCACTTTTGGTGGTATAGGTAAGCCATAGGACATTTTTGTAGGAAATCTTGTTCACGTGACAGAAGGAATGCTGAACAAGTTCTCGCGCTCCCTGTGTTTCACACTGAACAACCACATTGCAATTTTTTTCTGGTTTTGGTTTTTTCCATTTGGAATATACTTTTCCTAAAGTAACGTTTCCTTCAGTTTAGTTGTCACTTTGGTGTGACTGTGTCTCTGATTTCTAATACACTACTTTTAACTTCTATATTTCATTTGGTAATTTGCTTCTGTGTACATGCAGTCTTTTCTAAGGAAACCTTCAAGTAGGAGTAATTGCACTGATTTTTTTTAACATTTTTTTTTTTTTTTATACTGCCGGATTTTACAGTATTGAAATAGAAGCTGTAGGGTCACGGTTATGACATGTTCTTGTTTTGTGTATGCTGGATATGTCCACCAGGCACAGGTGTTCATTGGTCGTATGGAAATAGTTTTTTCTTTATTTACATGATCTTTCTCCTTTGCTCCTCTCTCCTTTATGCACATTTTGGTACAAAGTATAAGAACAGTTTTTAAGCTATCAATATGCATATTGCCTGTAAAGTATTTAAATACCTATCCTTACTATTAATATTAGTTAGCTAAAACATTTAATATCTATTCTATTAAACATAGCTTTGTAATACATTTTTTCTGTCTCTTTCCACCACTTGACTCAGATTATAAGGCAGCGGTTCTGAACCTTTTTCAGTCGGCATACCCCTTGGTCTCGGATTGAGACTTCACATTACCCCCTTTCAACGGGAAATACATTTTTTGTTCAGAACCGCAGTTATAAGGGAACCAGTTTGCTAGTCTGTGAGGCAACGTTAACAAAATCATAGAGATGGAAGAGACCGTGAGTCTGTTTCTCTCCTGGTGCAGGATTTTCCTGTATCATTGATTTTTTTTATTTTATTTATTTATTTTTTTTTCCTGATGCTTTGACCTAGGAAATTTGCTAGCGTTGTTGCCTCCTTGGTCTCTTGCATTAGAAAGCCATCAGTTTAATGTATTGAATCAATTGTCATTTTCCTTCATTAACCCGTATGGGTAGGAGAGGCACGAACTACAGCACTGCTGTTGCTGCATACCGGTAGCGTGCTACACACAAGACAGCTCTGCTCCCAGCTCTAAGGTGATGTACTATAATGGAAAGCCTCAAAGGAGTATGTCCTTTTTTTAATCTCAAAGTTATGGTTTTTTGCGTGCGTGCGTGCATGCATGTGGTGTGACACGTTAGGCCATGTAGCACATCTGAAAGTGTGCTTCGGCTGTTTTTCCATGTTGCTTCTTTTTCTAAAATATTGAAGTGAATGTATTGGCTTTGCCAGGTCACTACGGAGAGTGATTTGCTGATATTCTTTAGTTAGCAAGCAGATGCAGTTAAAGGCTACCTCCTGTATTCTTCCACAGATTAATATTTGTTCTTACAATGCAACTACCATTCATTGTGAACCGCCAAAATCTTCCCCGATGAACTGCATGGTTGTTTGTTTGCTTCCGGCTTGAGCGTTAGCGTGCCACGTTGTCATCTTAGCGTCTGCTTCCCCCTTATTCTGTCAAGTAAGGGGCATGTTGGACTAACAAATGTCGTCGGGATGCTGTCTGTCGGGAAGCTTGGGAAATAGCGAGGACGATAACTTTGCAAGTCTAGCGTGTTCCTCTTTGTTCTGGATTAATTAAGTGATACCTTTAAAACAGCTGTCAGCTCTTCTAGTAGTAGTTTCCATATTGCTGTTTCCAAATGAAAATTGTTTTTATGCTTTAGCCATTTGCTGGAGAAGTATATCATGTTTTAACTATAGGTGACATGAAGGTGCTTGAAATTTTATATTTTGAACCTGAGGCAAAAAAATAACATTAGAATATTTTTCTAAAATACTTTTTAAGTAATTTTACTTGACTAAACGCTGCAAATATATATTCCCTACTCAAATCATGACTGCTGCATTTTAAATGCAACAAAATGTCTGGAAGATGTTCTCTTGAGATTACTTTCTGTGTCAGGAATGTGCAAGGCCTTGTCCATAATTCACTCTTGAAATAAGTACACACTTATTAAAGGTGCTTTAAACTATCTGAAGCTGAACTGTAGAAAACTGTTAATGCATCCTAACTCGTTTACAAATGAATCCTGACAAGCTTCTTGTTTGATGTTTTACCACTCTGCTGCCAGAAATGTTATCGGGTTATTAACAGTAAGGTCAACGGGGTTATAGTACATTTCTAAATGTTAATGTTATTTTCAAATGTCTGGGCTCATTAAGCTACAAAAATTGGCACCTGGGAGGCAAGTATATCAAGTTTCTCTACCTTTTTCCAGTTCTTGGTCCCTAAGGTGCTGCCTCGGCATGGTGCCCACATTTACTAGTGGCAGTTGGATGCACTTTCTTGCAATTAAAAATAAGTTTTTCTGAAAAAAAAATAGGCAGCAGGTAGGGTAGAGATGCACCTTATAAATTAACTAATTCAGAGATGCACAAGCTTTCTAAGCAACAGCTTACTTTGTCGGGTGCTAAATATAAAATATAAACATAAAAATGAAAAAAATACTTGAGTCGATTGCTTAATTGCAAAACGGAAGCTGCCAGGTATCAAACTCCTGAATTCTTTTTACCTGGTTTTTACACAGTCCTTACATGGGCAAAGCTCCCAGACGAGTGTAGAGCAGGGGTTGGCAACGTTTTATGGGCAGAGTGCCAAAAACGCCCACAACTTTGACTTGTAAGAAGTTGGCGTGCCAGGAGCGGGTGGTGGGGGAGCCACAAGGGGCCCGGTCCTTGTTGTGGCAGTGCTGCTCTGGCTCCTTCCCTGCCATCCACCCCAAGGCATGTGTGCCAAGTAAAATGCCTTTGTGTGCCCTGCTTTGGCACCCATGCCAGGGATTGCCTACCCCTGGTGCAGAGCATAAGGTTTTGGCTACATGTCATGTGCAATAGCAACTTTTCACTAAACATTTCACTACCTCTTGTGTTATGGATCCAGTTGCCACACACTGTACTGGCTCTGGAAGAGGTGCCACCCAACGGTCCACTGCAAGAGTGTTTGAACAATAAGCCCATTTTTGATGCAAGCATCGTGTCGTGCTTGCTACCTTTTTCCAGAGTTGGTTGTTGTCAGGCCCAGATCATCACCTAAGAGGCTGTGCCAAGAGGGGACCTCTACAGGAAAGCCTCCCTCCCCTATATGAAAGGGAGAGGATGCCATCTCACTGTACCACGTGCCCATCTTCCAAGAACTTGGGGTATGGGGGAGCTAGATGACACTGTTCTCAACACTATGTACTTGTTCAGGTGGGGCTTTGGGTTTTCTCTGTGGCTTCTGATTAGCTAGAAAGGACATGGTCAACACTAACTAGCTCTAGGGGTGGGTAGACGAGTGACCCTGAAGGATGATGCAGACAGCTCCTGCTAGCGCAAACCCTCGACACGCTGACACTTCTCATGTCTCAAGGCTTGTCCCAAAGGAGAAGGCTAACAGACAACTGCACAAAAACCTCACTTCCCTACTCCTGGCTTCACCCCGGACCGCCAGAGACTGACTGCTTGCCCAGGACGGTTGTGACCGGGGCACAGGGATCTCCCACCCCTCTGTGGGGTGAACCAAGACCTGGACTTGGAGCTTTGTAGAATGGCGGGAGAATGGGTTCGTAGCCCAGGACGTGGCCTTGCTAGTATCTTGTTCCAGTAGGCAGCACAACTCCTTCAAGAGCGCTATGAATTGCTCTTAATTCGCTAAATGGATTGTCACTCATCAGTGGCCCTTTTACAACAAATAAAAAGAAGCTAGGAACCTGCTGGGACACCTGAAGCCAAGCAGGGACAGCCAACATGAGGGCCGGCGCCCAGCAGAGGCATTTTTTTGTTGCTGTTTATTAACATTTGGGCTTTTTGTGCAAGCTCGGCAAATCTCCCAGTCAACACAAGACAAGTCCATTGTGCAGACCGGGAATTTCAACACGGGGCAAGATTAGGAAGGTAGGTGTCTGGCCTTTGTTCCTGCCTCTTCAGGATCTTGCAAGAGTTTTCTGTGGGTCCAGGCAAATTCTGCACTTCCCAGGTTTCCTTGTGCAGCGTGTTGACACAGGTCGCACGCACTGCTCCTGAGTGTCGCACGTGTGTCTGGACCGGCGAGTTATTTGTCAGGCATTGGAGTCTGTAGTCCAAGGGCCCCTCTGCGCCACAGACGCATTGCTGCCAGCGGAGCCCGTTCGTGCAGACGCTGCCAGGAGTCCTTTTATCAAAGTAGCGGCCCCAGCTCCGCAGACACTGAGAGACGGTGACGAAAGCTCCTGCTGGTGCGACCTGCCAGTGCCCACAAGAGGATTTTGCTGGCATAGTTATGCTAGCTAGGGTGCGAAAACTAACATCTCCATCTATGTAGCCTGGTCCCAGGCTTTTTGTGTGCCCAAAACTCAAATCAGTCAAAGATCATCTAAAAATTGTTCCCAGTTCTCATTAAAGTGAACGGCATCCACGTTTACGTTAACTGTCACGGCTCCAAGCCTTTGGTAGGGAATTCTTTTTTTACTTTAGAAAAGCATTAGGCCTGATGCTGCTGCCCTTCATTAAATGTGAAGATTTGTTGCAGGTTATTTAAGACTAATGTCAGTTGAGGATTGAGCCCTTTCTTGTGCATCTTGTGTGCAAGTGATAATATCTTTAAAAGTAAGGTTGCTAACCACTTGTCTCAGTACCTCTTGATGGATTTAGTTTAGGTACTATTCTTATCAATGTTTTAACTCCAGAAATACCCCTTAATTAAAATCAGATTAAATCAAATATGTCCAGCCTCTGCTTTTTTTTCTTAATTAGTTGGATCCAGGCAGCTGCAAGCAGTTAATCATTTTGTTTCTTTAGATACTGATTTGTTTTCAAACTGGTTGTGATAAGGCAGATATTGTAAGTTTACATGGACAGGAAAATAATGGTTTTCAGAAGGGATTGGTGGTGAGAGATTAACGTTTATTTCCACTTCTGGGGCCTAATCTCTTATGACGGATCAGGCAAGGTAAAATCAGCGTTGATGTCGTTTTATAGTCTCTAAAAATAAAGGCAAATGTAAACCAGCCGCACAGGAGCACTGTTGTTCACATGTTTTCTGTGCTCTGTCCTAAGGAATGTCACTCTTGGTGTTCGCTCGAATGACTAATGTCACGTGAGGCAAGGCTACAAACCTGGGCTTTTTGGAGGGTGGGGGGAGGTTTCTTCCACGTACGAGATCGTGGCATTGTTGTCACGCAGGCAGATTGGTGCAACGTCACTGGCTCCTGTAGAGCGTCCCTAGTTTGGCGGCAGCAGAACGTTTGGACCCTTGACATGTCAATCAAGCTTATCCGAAACTTCTGTAAAACCACGACCATTTCTGTGCAGCAAAGTGGTTGACTGATCGCGGGAGGGCGAGGTGGGAAAGAATGTATGGTTTCTCTCCAAGTCGTCCTTACCGTTGGTACGCTTCAGGTGCAATAGATCCGATGTAACGAGCATCTACCGAGTGTTTGTAGCCCTTCGTTTTAAACAGCTTTTCTAGGTTTTCCTCTTATTTTTGTAAAATAACTGAAAAAGAACCAAAAATTAGCTCAAAAGTTTCGTATTGTCCCTTCGATGGAAAGGGGTTTTTTGACCGTTTAAAGTTTACTATTTTTTTTAAAGAACCTGAGAAGGGCCTCACATCAAGCGGTACTAAATGTCTAGGAGTTAGTTTATTCCTTGTGTTGCATCCGTGTTGAACTGTCTCGTGCTTGCAGTCTGTAAACCGCGCGGTGCTGGGGTGTTGCAGGCAGCCCTCGTCAGAGCTCGCTGTCTGGACGCGGCCGCTGCATCCTGTAACGCCGCTTCTCTTGGACGGCAGACTTCACTCAACACATCACACTCGATAACTTCTGAGCCTTCACGTAGGTGTAGAGTTTCAAATGCATTGTATGTATCTTAAATAGTGAAATGCTTGCATGATGCTATGTGGTGATGCCACTTTAAATTAAGCCTTAACAAGATACTAAATTTGTGGATTCCCAGAGTATGCAAAAATAGTTTAACAGGAGTAGGTTGTTCTTGTGGAGTTGAGACGATAAAAGGAGGAGTCCTCTCCCCTGATCAGTAAAGGGAAGCTTTTAGAGATACGCTGTGACTCGCTGTCACTGTTGCTCTGTAGAAACGTGGTTTTTGTGCAGTTCTGTGGCAGTCTGCAGAGATTCAGCAGCCTCAAATCTCAACCTTTTGTTTTCTAACATTGTTTTTCCCCTGATTTGAAATGTATTCATGCCTGGAGGAGGATTACGATTCGCCGTTTCAATGTATGTCTATGAACCTTTCCTTGAGTTCTGTGCTTTTGCCAGGGAGTGCCACTGTGCTCACTTCTCGTGACTGGCACAATTCTTACAACGTTTTTAATTCATGGCAAACCAAGTGTTGTCGGGGACCCAGCTTTCCTTCCGATTTGGATCTACCTCATTTAAGCAGTTGGGTGCTATTTACTCAAATTGTCGATCAGATCGGGAAAAGTGACCAAACAGTAAGCGATGACTGACCTCTTCATAGGCAATACTTTGCAAACCAAAATCCTTTTTTGGTTTTTTGTATTTGAGTTTTATTCTTGTGCCTTTGTGTTGAGTCCCGATGCATAACAATCAGTAGACATATCTAATGAGCAGCAGCAACCTAATTTTAACAGTGAAATAAAAGAAACAATGGAACATAGTTTTAACGAAGCTAAATATCAAAGTTTAAATATATTTTTGGTGCATCAGACCATAACATGTACAGTATCACAGCAGAATTCTTATAATGTGAACAGAAGTGAATATCCAATAACTAATTTTTAACAATGTGCATCCCTAACTTTTTATGTATACCTCTTCATTTATGTACATATACACACGCTATCGGCAAGTTGTGTGTGTATGTATATAAAGACACTGAAAAGGGTGGGTGTGTGTACATATGATGAGTAAGGGAAGGCGATGTTAGTGATTTTGTCCACAGTTTTGTATTGAACAGTTTACAACTAATATGCATTTTTTCTACTACGTAAACCTTTTTTTACTTCAAAGTAATTCCTTTTTGGAAAAATGTTAAGTTATGATGTGCTATCATTTTTTGAAGTTTTGAAGAATTTGACTTTATACCAGTAACTAATACAGAGAGGGAATCTTTTCTGTAAATTGTATTTAGTTTTAATATTAAAAAAAAAATCTATATATGGAATTGAAGAGTACCAACATTGCTGAGTAGCAGGACTTAAGCTATTTCATGTGGCTTTTTTTGCTGCAGAGACTCAACACTAGGGAAACGCCTGTTTTAAAGATTTTATAAAAACTGCTCCATCAGGTCTATACTTAGCTATATTTTCTACAGCCTAATCATCCTTTAATATGCTGCATATGAATTATCAGCATTGTTGCACTTTCTCAGTAATAATGTACGCCCTGCAATTGGCTCGTAACAAGGACTTTAGTTTTTTAACAAAACCATAATACTTTGGGCAGAAGGTAATATTTATATAGGTACCTCAAGAAAAGAAAAGAGCCTGATTATGCTGCATTTTGTTCCTTTACCTTTTTCGTGTAGCATCTTGTTTGCTTTGACTAATTGTTTAGTAGATTGTTACTAGCTACCTGTTTTGCTTTTGGGGACCCCAGTAGCATTTAGAGAGTTGTGTTTTATTAAGCTTGTAGGATGTAGTATCCTTTCTTGTTTTAATGCCGTAGTTTGTGTAAGGCTTACCCTCCGTTGTATAGCCGGGGGGTGCTGGAGAAGTACGCTTAACCTATTAGTTCACTTCAGGAAAAGGATACTACATTGCTAAAACAGACAATACGTGTTCCTTAATCGTTTTTCGCTTGTGCTGCTTTCTTAACTCAAATCCAAAAGAAAAGGTGAGCAACTCGTTAACTGAAGAAAACCAAACCAAACCCTGCCCCATTGATCTCTTAAATTCAGGCCAGCGAATAAAAAGCATGACCCAGGCTGGGCCACGTTGTGTGCTCAATGGCGCACCCGCAACCCTCTGGAGGAATTGCACCCAAAGTCGCCAGTCCAGGTGAAACGTGGCCCGCTGATTTGGGACATTTGGTTCAGTCTGACGACTCAGTTTTCTAGTTCTTCATTTCCCCAGTAATGTACAATGTCAAACGTGCGCAGATGAGGAATGATCTTTGTTGAGAAGAACTGTTGAAGGAAGCTTCTAAGGCTGTGAAATTTGAGCATTTATTGTCATGTTTTGAAGTGGGTCCTTTTGAGTTTGTTTTAGAGCTTGCTAGGTGAAATAGTTTGCACTACTTTTGCAATAAACTCATGAAAAAACTAACAGTTTCTGTTCTGGTTTCTTCCTGTGTGTATGTATGTGATATATAGAGATATACATATACATACACGACTAATACTAAAGAGTTAGCATAGTGGTTTTTTTCACCTCAAGACATTAAACTCATAAGCTCAAAATGCTGTAAATCCTGACAAAGATATGATGTGAATGATATTTTTTAAAGTTATTTTGTATGGTGTCCGTTTTGTTTTGCCTCATAGTATGTCAATAAAAAACAAAATTCCTCATCTTTCCAAGCCTCTGTTCAGCGTCCTGTTGAATTGGGGATTTTTTTTTAGTTTATTATGCACATCCCTCTCGAAGTCCCCCTCATACACACATGAACAGTTGTACTAAGCCAGTCATCCAAAATCCAGCAGGAACTTACTGCCAAAAACCATCACTTCAGTCTAGGATATATCGTCGCGCTGCATATAATATCCCAGTATCTGCCTTGTACTGCTCCTGTACCTTGACCATCAAATATGCGGTGTGCAAGGACACGGGAGTTTTAACGCCCCACTCCAACCCTTGGTTTCCATGCCCATGGACTTCTTGCTCATGTGAGAGAAGCACCTGGCGTGCCAACCCCACTTCTTTTGTGAGCCATAAAAGAAAAGTTGTCCGCCAATTAAAACCTTCAATAGAGGCCGTTAGATATTTTTCGCCTAGCTGTGATGCTCTTCTAGTTGGCCATATTCATCGCTATAAGTAGGGAAAATACATCGCTACCTCAGGGAAAATACAAATACCTTGCAGGTTAATTTTTTTCTCACGGTATAATCGCCCTGGTGCTGACACCCCCCAGCAGATCTAGGGCCTCGACTGAATGATTGGAGTTGGATAGGTCAGACTTTCGCAGTCATCCCCTGGGGATCTGTTGCTACAGAGCTCAAGAGGGTACAAGCGCTCCTGCGCTTTCTTACCCCCGCAGCATCCGAAGGGCAGGAGAGCGTGCTGGGTGTCGAGCTGCAGGAGCTGCTAACAGATTGGGTATTAGTCGAGCAAAATTGCCTGAGCCCAGAGCCTGGTGGACGCCGCACGTGCAGACAGACGGGAGCTCACTCTCTTCTCCCGGGTGCTTCCATTCTGTTGAGGCTCTGTCACCAGGTGCAAAGAAAAAAATTAAGAGTCAGGAATATTGTTTCATATTTATTTCTAAAGAAAATGCCCCCCACCCCAATGGCTTCCCTTTACCTGACATTTCTGAACATTTGCAAGTAGAACAAAGTATCCACAACCCCGAGTCTGAACTGCACTGAACCACGCGTTAGTAATGAGATCCTTCCAGTCGAGAGAGAAGCAGTTTCAGCTGTTAAATAGAGTTTAAATCAACAGGGCTGGGATGCTCGCAGCATCTAATAAGGTTTTCTGAATACTTCCTTTTCCAAGTGTTTTGAATTGGGTGGAGGCACAGTCTTTGTCAGACGTGCGTTTAGCCCAGTCGTTCTCAGCCTTTTCCGACTCCAGGCGCACCCCTCCATGGACTCCAAGCACCCCTTGGAAAATGTCAGCTTTTAGATTTCGCTCCGTTTTTAACTACAGGAAGACAACAGACATTTGCCTGGTGCGAAAAGCTCAGAAAGACCACAACAGGTCAGGATGTTTTCAACTGTGAATTCCTACTAGAAATCACTGGGTTTATCCGCTGAATCCTGTTTGCACATCGAAGTGACACCTCAACACCCTGGTTGAGAATCGCCCATGCAGCGGGTACCACGAACATCCACCGAGTTGTGGACAAGTTTCTGGAAGCCTTTGAAAACTCACCGTGGATTCGTTCTCAGCAGAGACTTAATTTCAGTATCTACATTTCCTCAAGTTTTGATTCAGACTAAGGGGATGCTCTGGAGAAGTAGGCAGCTGAGCAGTACTTTCCCCATACCTGCAGGTAGGTCTGCCTGGCTGCCAGCTGGGACTGCACACTTGGACAGAGATGCTGGAGATCATCTCTCTTGCTCCCAGCGCTTCCATGGTGGGTCTGGGCAGTGTGGAGGAGGGATTGGACTTGTCTGAATGCAGAGGGGCAGCAGCTGGGCGCTATGGGAAAAACTGCAATATGAATATCACGCAGTGAGACAGGGAGGGGGAACTGAAACTGCACAAGTAACCTTAATTCTGGCATTTTGTAACTTGGGTGCTTTGCAAATAATACTTATTAAATAGCATTTATTTGTGTGTGATGAATGCAATACGATACTTCATCTCAGAACAGTTTACGGCCAATGGAAATCACCAGAGAGTGGCTTGGTGTCACAGCTGGAATGCAGATGTTGAAGGATACAGGCTGCTTGGGGGAGGTAAGAGTACAGGAAGGTGGATGTAAAGAAAGAGAGCGGGGGCACAGACACGGCAGAATTGGTTTAGAATTGGACCAGATCACGCTGGGGAGGGATGATGACAAAAGGATTTGTTATAATCTGGAAGTATGTCAGTAAGGCTGTGCTGGGCGCATCCTTCTGCTCCCACTCCAGCCCTTGGTCTCCAAGGAGCCTGAGAGTGACCTCACGCCGGACTCCTGGGCTTGCCATGGTGTGCACCAGATGCAAAAAACCCATGTTGTTTGGTTTAGCATTTAAGCCCTGGGAGGGCCGCGGTTGGCACTACCCTGCCAGAGGATAATGTCAAGGAACAAATTAAATTAACCAAGCCCACTCACCTGAGCGCACCTTTAACTTGGCAACCGTGCCGTATAGTGTAGAGTGGGTCGGGGCCCGAGTGTCATGGTTAGCACGAGCTCTTGTTCTTCAACAGGGTGATATCACTGAGGGGAAGCCCAGGCCGGATGCTGCTGGCATGATCAGTGCTGTTATGACAATCTGTCGGCTTTTAGAGCCAAGCCTACAGCTCCTCTAGGACTGCAGATGGCCTGTGTTATCCCCACGGAGCAGGCTGATGATGGCTGAACACGTGCTGCTTAATACAGTCTGGGGAGACGGCCCTCGTGCAAAAAGTCGTGATTTTGCTATGATTCCAGCACACGTAGCCTGTGTTTTACTGCTTGAAGGCACAGAGGCTTATGCTTTAAGTGCATTTACACATGTTAAGTGTAATGTGGCCATTAGATGCAGAATTAAGCTAATTAAAATTGCCCCCTGGCCCCCCCGCACATCTATAAATGCCTTTAATAACCCTCCTCCTTACTGGTCCTCCTTGCCGTGTAGCAGCTTGGAACTTGCTGCCACCCTAGTCAGACAACTGACTCACTTCCCGATGGGCCTCAAACCTGGATTGTGACTTTGGCCCCATGTATATGTCATCACAAGAAAGGCAGAAAGGTAGAAACTACAACGAACTCTTACCAAACTCGAGCTGCCTGGAGCGATGCTTATGTTACCTAGCTCACAGGTGCTTGAGCAGCCAAGTCTGACCACGATGGTACATGGCAGGCCTATGGCTCGACCTTCAGTTGTTTACACCCCAAAGCAAGGGATTAAACGCTTATCCCCGCGTCTACCTGGTGACCGGTGGCGATGCGAGGTCTCGCTTTTACCAGCTGGGGAGACGTGGGGGTGGATGAGACGCAGACCTGCAGCCGCTCTCTTGGAATTTGCTGAATTCCCCAGTTTTCCCTCCAAGCTGGCCCTGGCTCACTCGAACAGTCTCTGATACGGTTTATTTACACACATCTCTTTCACGGGGACTTCGGGAACGGAACTGAACCAGGTTTTCTATGGCCCTGGAAAGTGCCAATCAGTTGGGATTTTTGTCCTTGTAAAAATCACCGTTCTGGAAGGGAGGTGTTCTCATCTCTTTCCTTTGCCACCTTGAAATGCTGCTTGCTGCTCCTGTTTTCTTCCTACCTCGGTTTTCAAAGGCCAACAAGGCTGCTTGGTTTTTACACTTTCCCCCCCAAAAATTAACACAAATGTATCTGTTACGGTAAACCTACGTGCAAGATGTGTGGCCGCATCAGTCACTAGAGCTAAGAGTGTGTTGTGCTGCTGAAGATACGACTGACTCTATCAGGATCTTGCTTCCCTTCAGGCCTTTTGCTCTGTTTAATTTGCTATTGTTACTGGGTTAACTGGATTTACCAATTGCTTTCTCTATTCACTGACCAGGTTAGCTGTAACGCCTGCAAAGGGTTACTCCGCAGTCATCGAAAGCAGGCTTTGGGGCACCACTGAGGTCGTGGATGAACCAACCAGCCTCTCTCGACAGCGGCATGGACGAGTTTTCCTCGTGGGGCATTGACATACTGAGCCAGACGCCCCTTCCCTCCCCAGCGGTGCTCCTTGGAGGGGGTGCTTGCTCCACGGGCCATGCCCTGGGGCTGCTGGGTGGTCACTTAGCAAATGCCATTGCCTCTCCTGTCACATCTCTTCCTACACCTATGCTCTGCCTTCTGATAAAACTACCTTACCCAAAGCATTCACATTGCTTATGCAACTCAGTCTATTTTTTGAGGAACACTTGAAAGGGTAAGAAGTGGATAAGAGGCATTCGGCTTACCAGAAGGGCTAGGGTCTAATGCTCCCTGACATGCAAATACTTCTTGGTATAAGCTAAAGCAACTATTTCTAGCTGCCTTAACTGGCACGCAGACAGTGGCTTCCCAAATGCCAATGTAGCAGGGCAGGATGGAGAGGAGAGGAGAGGATTATGATCATCAAACACCAAAAATATTCCACATTACAGGCGGGGTTGCCATGGTGCCGTGTATTAGGAGAACGAAGTCCCAAAGCAGCCGTCAAGCAAAGGCACAATTCGCACCTAGCCATGCCATTATTGCTTAATGTATTTACACACCCAATCTGTTATACTATGTATTTATGTGGTTTAAGGCCGGCTGTTGCCAACTCTCATGCCTGCCCTGATCTCCCCAGAATAGTCGCATCGGTTTTATAGTAAATAAACGTATCGCCAAGTTTTCAGCAAAAGGGGCATATTGCAGGTTGAGCTCAAGTCTAGCAAGGTGGGACTTGTGTTGAGGCAGCAGAAACAGGTGGGAACTTGGACATGGGACATGAAAACCCTGAAGCCAATAGGAACCGCGAAGAGAGAAACAGCGTCGGTCCATCCACCTCTTCTCAGGAGGGATGGGGCCTTTCCTTGCCGACCTTATTCATCCCCAGAGATCCTGCTTTTCCATTCACTACCAAAGGATGCAGTAAAATGCGGACGTTCTCATTTTAAGGAGAAAAATTTGGATTTTCTCTTTTTTAAGGTGAACAGTGCAGGAAACAGCAGGTTTCTCCTTGCAGAGCTCCAGCCGGCAAGGTGTTGGGGGGGGGGAGTGGGAGGAGGGTGGCCAGGCAGGGCGTACCATGTGCATGTCCATGTGCACACATGCATGTGGCAGCCTGGAGAGCAGCTCCTGGCAGGTAAGTTAGAGGGGAGGGGAATTGAGGCCCCCATAGTGAGGGAGGAAGGGAGCTGGGTAGGGCTGGGAGTAGGAGCTCAGCTGGGGTGGTGTGTGGGACATGGGGCCTGGGTGGGAATGCATGGCCACGGGGCCCGGGCAGGAAGTGAAATGGAGCTGTGGGCAGCTCACCCAGGAGGTAGGTGGCAGGGGGCTGGCTCCCCACCACTGTGCAGACTCCTGAAGGCACTCCCGGATTTGTGCATGGGGTGGGGACGGATGCGGGGTTGACAGGGGAAGAGCAGAAAGGTTTTGTGAACTTTATCAAGCCTGTGACATTCTGAGCTCAGTCCCGCAGCCAGATGTGCACCTTACCATTTGATCTTGAATGGGCACAGTCCAGGACACTGTCGGGGAGGGGGAGTTTCCAAAGGGAGCTGGGACTGCCTCTTATCCCATTCTTTCCTTCTGCTTTCAATAATAGCAATAATTCTTCTACCGTAGCTTGACTTGGGTGATCTTAGTAGTTTCAGTTGGGCAGTCGCATGAACGTCCCGATAGAATCCTAGAAGTCGGGTCGGAAGCACCTTGTAGATCTTCAAGTCCGACCCCCTGCCTGGGCAGAAAGAAAACTGGGCTCAAGTGACCCCAGCCAGGTAGGTATTAAGACACTACTTAAAGACCCCCAGGGTAGGAGCCAGCACCACTTCCCTTGGCTGCTGGTTCCAGATCCTAGCTGCCCTGACTGTGAAGTAGCACCTTCAGATGTCTAATTTGAACCTCCTCTCCAACAACTTGTGGCTGTTATTCCTTGTTATCCCGGGGGCGCTAGGGGAAACAAGGTCTCCCCCAAACCCTTCTGGTCTGCCCTAGTGAATTTATAGACAGTCACCAGCTCCCCCCTCAGCCTTCTCTTGTGAAGGCTGAACAGGTTCGGGTCCTGTAGCCTCTCACTGTAGGGTCTGCCCTGCCATGATGTCCCTGGATCATGTGGGTGGCCTCAGCTGCACCCTCTCAATGTTGTCCACATTCCTCTTGAAGTGGGGTGCCCAGAACTGGACACAGTACTCCAGCTGTGGCCTGACCAGAGTCGCATAGAGGGGGAGAATCATCTCCTTGGCCCTACTTGAAATGCTGCTGTGGATGCACAATAAGGTCCAGTTAGCCCTGTCGACTGTGACCTCACATTGTTGGCCCATGTTCATCTTGGAGTCAGTGATGACTCCAAGATCCTTTCTGCCTCCGTGCTCTCAAGAAGGGAGTTTCCCATCTTATAAGTGTGCTGTCGGTTACTACTGCCCACGTGCGCTTGTCAGTATCGAAACGCATCCTGTTTTTGTTAGCCCACCCTGCAACCTATCCAGGTCTTGCTGCAGTCTTTCCCTCCCTGCTAGCGTGCCCACCTCACCCCAAATTTTGGTATCATCAGCAAATTTGAACAGGATGCTTTTCACCCCTTCATCCAAATCGCTGATAAAGAAATTGAACAGTGTGGGCCCAGGAACCGAGCCCTGGGGGACTCCGCTGCCCGCTTCCCCCCAGGTCGAATATGACCCGTCCACCACCACCCTCTGAGTATGACCCTTCAGCCAATTTGCAATCCATCTCACCATGCAGGCATTGATGCCGCAGTCACCTAGTTTTTTAATGAGGATGGGGTGGTCGACAGTGTCAAAGGCCTTGCTGAAGTCCAGAAAGCCAATGTCCACAGCAACACCTGCATCCAATGATTTTGTGACCTGATCATAAAAGGCAATCAGGTTGGTCTGACATGACCTGCTCTTAATGAAACCGTGCTGGTTGCCCTTGAGCATCATCCCTGATGCCAGCCCATCACAGATGTGCTCCTTGATGATCTTCTCAGTTTCCCCAGGATCGAGGTAAGACTGACGGGTCTATAGTTGCCCGGGTCCTCCCTCCTCCCTTTTTTAAAGATGGGGACCACACTGGCTATCTTTCAATCATCTAGCACCTGGCCCGAGCACCACAAGCGTTCATAAAGCCATGTCAAGAGCCCTGCAAAAACCCCTGCTAGCTCCCTCAACACCCTGGAGTGGAGAGCATCTGGAGCTGCTGCTTTGAACATGTCCAGCCCCTCCAGAAGCTCTCTAACCCAGTCCTCCTCAACCTTAAGTCTGGAGGCATTCCCCTCGAGTCTGTCTTGAATCATGGTGGGGGCGTCCCGGTCCCTGCACAAGAAAACGGAGGTGAAGAATTTGTTTAAGAGGTCTGCTTTCTCCTCTGGTGTGACCACCAGATTGCCCAGCGCATCTTGCAGGGGCCCCACGTTTCCCAGTGTGTTCTTCATCCTCCCTATATATTTGAAAAAGGACTTTTTATTATCTTTGATCTTGGATGCTAGTCCTAGCTCTATGTCCACCTTAGCTTTCCTAATGGCCCCCCCCTACAGGCCTGAGCAGTGGAGGTATACTCCTCTTTGGAGATAGGCCCCCCGTTTCCACCGGGCGTACGCTTTTTTGGCAACCAGGCATTCCCAAACGTCCTTGGTGAGCCAGGGGAGTTTTTGGGCACTCTTGCCCCCCTTGCTTCTTGTTGGGGCTGTCACCCCTTGCTCTGAGTATCATCTCCTTAAGGAACAACCACTCATCTTGGGCACTGAGTTCCCCTGCCCTTGAGAACCCCAGCGCCTCTCCCACCAATCTCCTCATTGTGTTGAAGTTGGCCCACTTGAAGTGTAGGGCTACCGCCTTGCTGCAGGCCCTTGTCACCCTGCTCTGGATGATGAATTCCAGCAAGTGATGATCGGTATCACCCAGGTGGTCGAGGACCTGGAGCTCCCTTACCAGATCATCGCCTGTGGCCAGGACCAGGTCCAACAGGGCATTTCCTCTGGTGGGACTGTGCACCTCCTGGGTTAAGAGGAGGTCCTCTATCTTGGCCAGGAACTTCCTGGAAGGGGCTGACCTGGCTGGCTGCTCCTCCCAGCAGATGTCCGGGTAATTTAGATCGCCCATGACAACTACATCCCTTGCCTTAAGAGCCTCTGCAAGCTGGCCTGAAAATTTCCGGTCCAGCTCCTCCCCTTGGTTGTGGGGTCTGTAGTAGACCCCCACCGTTAAATCCCTCTCCCCACAACCCCCTTGTATCTTGACCCAGAGCACTTCAGCTTGCCCCTCTTCTGATCCCATTGTGCTGGCAGAGGATGTGTATTGCTCTTTGACGTAGAACACCACACCCCCTCCCTTCCTTCCTTTCTCTATCCCGCCTGTAAAGCCTACAGCCCCTAATGCTCACTGCCCAGTCCTGGGATGAATCCCACCACTATATTTCCTTACTTCAAAACTGCTATACAAAACCACTTCTGGCAGTTTTGGCAGGCATCCTGCTCAGTCCCATGGTTTTTGGAAATCCCTTGCTTAGGAATCTGACTCTTCTCCAGGCACTCTTCATAACCCTGCACCTCTAATTGAAAACAAAGTTTTCACTGGATGACAGAGGACAGAAGTTGAGTCCTGCACTATTGGGTAAACAAGGATGTCAAAACATATTCCCCCCCCCCCCCATTGCTGAATCTGGCCTCTTGCATTGCTGTATCCAAACCTTTGGGTTACTAGCTGGCCACCATAAGTTGTGGGCTGTGACCTGCCGCAGCAGCCAGGGCACCAGGGGACAGAGGGGAGGGTAACAGAACAGCAAGCAAAGGCTGACTGCCCCAGTCACCCTCCGGCTGCTTTGACCATCACCACCACTGCAGTCCCAGCCCCACTGCCACATACCCCACGCCAGACCCACACCTGTTGCCACTGCATGCTCCCTGCTGGAGTCAACTCTGCCAGCCTGGCATGAACAATGAACTGGCAGCAACAGCTCCAGCGTACTTCATGGTGTATAAGGTAAGGTTTGAAGCCCAATTTTTAAGTCTTAAAATTCAACCTTGACTTATACACTGTATCACCATCACTTGTGAGCGTGAGCAGTGTTCGGCTGGTACAGCCCAGGCAGTGCCACTCACAGTCGATACGGCTGCACTAGTCAAGCACTGAGCCTGTCCCCTGTGTGCAGTGCTGCAGTTGGTGCTTGGGTGGTGTGGCCCCCTCCCCTGCAAGCAGCACTGCCTGGACTGCATCAGCCAAGCTCAGTGCCACTCACAGGGGATGGGGTTGCACCAGTTATGCCAAGCCTGGCCCTGTCTGCTGAGTGGCACTGCTGAGCGTTGAGCCCAGCAATGCTCACAGAGGATGGGGCTGGGCTCCATGCTTGGCTGCTATGGCCTAGGCAGTACCACTTGCAGGGGATGGAGCTGCACCAGCTGAGCAGCACTCCCACTCCTGTCTTCTGCAAATGGTGCTGGGCCTGGTGCTTGGCAGCGCTGCTCGCAGCAGACAGGGCCAGGCTTGGCGCTCAGTTGGTGCAGCCCCATCCCCTGCAAGTGGTACCAGGTCCAGGCAGCACCACTGGCAGAGGATGGAGTTGTGCCAGCCAAGAGCCAAGCCCAGCTTTGTTATCCCCTACAAGTAGAGCTGCAGCACAAGTTTACTCCCCACATGCTGGGCCAGCCACAGTGAGGGCATGCAAGGGGCAGTATAGGTTAACCCCGTATTTCAGATCCAAAAAGTTAGGAATTTCATAGTTCCAGTGTATACGTCATCTTAACTTTTTTAGATCAGAAAAATGGGGACTTACATACCACACTGACCTATACACTGTGAAATACGGTAACTTAATTTACTACTTCTCTGGTAAGCTTCTTACCCAGAAAGAGGACAGACAAGACTGAAACATTTCTTTACAGGGGCCTGGCCAGGGTTTATCCAGGCACGTTTCCCCTGAAACATACTGAAGCTGACCCGCAACAAAGAATGTAAACTGTTTGGAAGATCAGTGTGAATTCCTAGTGTCCCTTCTCCCCCCTCCTACTCCATCATCACTTTGTATTCATGGCCAGTCTTTTTTCTTCTCCAACAGGATCCACATTCAATAAGTTTCCCCATCAGCAACTTTGGACCAATTATGTTAATTGTGCACAAAAGATAAACTGGAAAGCCTACAGGGAAGACAGCTGTCAGGACCCTCTACATTAAATTCCACATTTTATAAAACATTTATTTAAAAAATTGTGTACAAAATTTTCTACACAGGGCTGTTTCCAATTTCATTGTAACAAAAATATTCCAGCTCTACCACTGACATGGTAAAAGGACTACTTCTTTTCTTCCTGTACAACCACCTCTAAACTTCACACAATATGCGTGCTGGTTAAATACCATAAACAGTATGCTGCAAAAGTAGAGACCTTGCTGAGGAAAACACAGGTTCTAGATGCACGTATTTACACCACCTGCTAACACTTGTACTTCTTCATTACCACTACAGCCACAGACCTATACCACTAATTGGAACTAGTCTAGCCCTGTATCCAGTTTCCTTCTAGATGAAGGAAGTGATTTGGACAGCATTACAGAAGTCATACTGGTTTTTAAGGGCTTGATCCATGGGTAGGTTCTAGCCCCATACAGGAGAACTGGGATAGAGGTCTGAACCAGTTATCTGCTTCTTGGCTGGCAGAGGGCAAGTACTATTGATAGAGTAGTAGAAACAGCCTCTTCAAGTTGATTACCAACAGCATCAGCTGTAAGAGGGGATCCAGTTAACCACCTAGAGAAAATGCGAGAGACCTTTGACCTGGATGATGAGGGCTGCCCACAAGAAATGTGGTAATGATTGTCTAAGTTACTTTAAAAAGAATGAGCTAGTTCTGTCTCCAGATCTGTAGGAACTCTTCCCCTCGCGTGTGTATCTGGGGGATAATTCTGTCCTTCAGGCTGAGTGTGTATCATTGGATAAAGCTTCTTAAAACAAAAATAGAAAACAGGTGACTTCACCTACAAATAAATCCAGCAGCTGGATTCTCAGTCACAGAAAAATAACATCGTTTATACAACAGGAAAAAGACTGAATATGAAGCCAGTCTGATAAACCCTTAAGATTCAGTGTCTTTGTCTTCACTCTCATCTTCCTCTTCTTCCTTCTCCTTCTCCTTCACCTCTCCATCTCTCTTCTCCTTTTCAAGCATTTTCAGGTATTTGCTAGCTAGGATCTTCTTTGGCAAGATATCTGAAAGGCAGAATTGCTGATTTTGTGCTCAGTTAGAACAGTTATATTTAGGACAGTTATTACTGTGTCACTAATTACTAGCTGCACAGTTCGCAGAACGCATCTTTTTAGTCTAGGGAACAACAAGACGAGTTATTTCAATCTATAATAATCATACTTGGAAGCGGAACAATGGCTAACGTAATATTAGAGAGTTTTCATCCAATTAAGGCTCGAATGCTAGAATTTGTCTTCTTTTGAGAGAGATTCTTAATTATAAAGGTTTAAATTCTGAATCCTGTTATGCTGTATTTAGCCAGCTGCAGTTGGTGTGGACGCGGCCACAGCCATGGCCACGGTCAGCAGTTACTTGCACCGTACAACACCACTGGATATGAGGTTTACCTGCTCCAGGTATATCCCTTGCAAGCAATTCCTCTATACTCCATTGAGGGATCTGTCCAGGACACCATTATAGATCAGGGATGTCAAACATGCAGCCTGTGGAACTATTTCATGGAGCCTGCTGGTAGCCCAGTGGACTCCTGGAAGTGGGGGCGTACGGCCGGCCACACAATTAGGGGGCCGTGAACCACAGTGGACATGGCCATCAGCAGCAGCCCCCCAGCTCCATGCTGCTGCCTGAATGCAGCCCACCACCACCACCACCCCACCCAGCCCTGGACTTGTGTTGCTGCCTGGATGTGACCCTCCCACACTGGCTGCTGGCCCCACAGATCTGGCCTGGGGCAAGTCTGACGCTCCTCTTACAGCTGATGACCTCAAGAGATGGGAAAGCGGACTGCTTGCTAAGGAAATCCTAGCGCCTTCTTTTGAACAAGCTGGGCTAACCCCAAAGTGCTCCCGTCTGAGAGCAACGCGTGAATGTTTGTGCCCGTTCCCACCTCAGACGTGTTTGTGCCTTGAACACTCATTCATTCATAGCTCTGACTGATGCATTTCCTAAAAGTCTCCCCCACTGCCTGCCTTGCGCTTTCGTAAGCGGATTTACAGGTGTGCGGCCTGGCGGGTAAAGCAGGCGATGTGAGCATCAGGGCTTTACACCCAGATCTTACGCAGCTAGGGGGTAGCTCAGCCTCCTCCTTCGGACAGCTGCGACGCGACAGGACGCACCGCGACCGTTGTGACAAGGGATCGCGGCGCTGACTGTCCCCAGACACCGGCCCAGCGTGTCCCGCGACGCCGTACCCGTCGCGCAGCGTCTGCCGACGCCACGGGGCAGCACAGCGCCTTCTGGCCCGTGCGCGGGACCTCGGCCTCGGCACCCCCCCCCCGGCGGCCGCGGCGACGCGCACCTGCGAGGAACTGGAAGGTTTCGCACTCCTCCGCCGTGTGCGACAGGTCGCCGTAGGTCAGGGCTCTCTTCTCCTTGCCTCGCCCGTGCTTGTACGAGTACGAGGCCAAATACTGGACAAACAGCTCCTGCAAAGCCCCGGAAGGGAGACGTCAGGAGCCGCCTTCCCGCGCCCGCCCCGCCTTGGCTCCCCCCGCTGTGCCCCCCGGGCGGTACCGTGGCGCGGGCCGTGAGGAAGAGCGCGTCCTGGTTGATGCTGGACACCTCGGGGGAGCTCTTCATGATGACGCGGATACGGGACAGGGGCAGCGACACCAGCCGGTTCTCGCCGCCGCTCGGCCGCGCCGCCATCTTGCCCCGCGCCGCGGGGGCCGCCGGGAGCTGTAGTGCTGCGCCGTCGCGGGGCGGGAGGGGGAACTACGAGTCCCAGCATGCACCGCTCGCCGCACTACCTCCTCCTCCTCCTCCCCCCCGTGCGGCTGGAGAAGGCCTACAAGTCCCAAGATGCACCGCGGCGGGTGGAGGGGTTCGAGCCCAGTTGGGTTCAGACACGTGCGTCCCGGATGAGCATCGAGAGCGGAGCCACGTGTGTCCCCTGGGGCCATTTTTCGGTGTTCCCTCCCCCGACCCTGGCAACACATCGTGTCTCTCCTGCTACACAGTTCATTGACACCTGGGTTCGAACCTGCTGTGGAGTTGTTAAGCATTTGCAAGCACTAACTTTATATATCTGCTCAACTGTCTTTCCAGCTGGATAGCTATTTTTGTCCTGTGATCATGACTTTGCGTGTGTGGCTGGTCTGCATTGATCGCAGGTAGCCACGCGATCCTTACTCGGTGCTCCTGGCCCGTGCGACTTTGCAGGCGCCTGTGCTTCACTCTGGAGGAGTGTCCAGTGCTAGAGCATTTCTAGAGCATCTTTATTCTGAGGCTGGGCAGACAGGTGGCTTCATCACCTGTGTGACATAGGTAAGAGATCCATAGTGATATCTTCATCCACCACATCTCATCTGCAGGATACAGACATGCTACACCTCAGTTTTAGGTAGGAATGGTAGTGTAAGATCATACTAAATAGAAAATGCAGGGGATCAGGTACAATGTAATTAACTACCTTGAGCTACAATCAATAAACTAGGGCTAAACTCTTAGAATTAATGAATCCAAGCACCTACCTAATGTGAGTAAGCATCTCTGCCACAACTCTATGCTGCAAAGCCATGCCAAGTGACTATCTGAGTCATTAGTATAGCTCCAGCAACATTGTAGTCTGCTATACAATGGAATAGGAAGTCTCCTATACAATTAGTAGTCACGTACAACGAGTCCCATGAGACTAACTTTTCTAGGGCAGAGGTTCCCCAATCTTTTTCTTATTTTATACCCCTTTCCAGATTTACCAGTGGCCCACATATCCTTACCACATACATTTTATATTTTAACCCCTTAAATGTCAATTATTAAAATAAAAATTAAATCTGCCATTATACAGTTTCTCCTGAGTACTCCCCAGAGATGTCTTGCCAGAGTTACACATACTACAGTTTAGGAACCCCTGTTTCATAGTTCCAGGTGGTGCCTGGGGGGAACAGAGGCTCACCTATTTTCCACTGGTCCGCCCTGGTGAGTTTATAGACAGATACCAGATCCTCTCTCAGTCTTCTCTTGTGGAGGCTGAATACATTCAGGCCCTTTAGTCTGTCTTCATAGGTCCTGGCCTGCTATCCCCTGACCATGCGAGTGGCCCTCCTCTAGACTCTCTCAATGCTGGCCACATCGCTCTTGAAGTGTGGTGCCCAGAACTGGATGCAGCACTCCAATTGTGGCTTGACCAGTGCTGCATAGAGGGGAAGGATCACCTCCCTGGACCTGCTTGTGATGCACCTACTTATGTAATCATACTTGGAAGAGGAACAATGGTGCAGTTTTCACTGGTGCAGTTAGCTTTACTGACCACTTCCTCACATTGGCGGCTCGTGTCATTTCTGGAATCAGCAATGATTCCAAGATCCCTTCCAGCCACTGTGTCGTTGAGGAGGGTGTTCCTCAGCCTATAGGTATGTTGCAGGTTCCTTCTCCCTAGATGCAGCACCTTGCGCTTGTCTGTGTTGAATTCCATTCTGTTCTCATCTGACTACCTCTGTAACCTGTCTAGATCTAGCTGGATTCTGTCCCTCCCCTGCAGCGTGCCCACTTCTCCCCACATCTTTGTGTCATCAGCAAATTTGGACAGCATGCTTTCCACGCCCACCTCCAAGTTGCTGTTAAAGATGTCGAAAAGTTATCTGTTCTATAATAAGAATGTGGTGCTTGTTTTGTGTAAAACATTTGGTGTGAACAATCATTCACCATGATGCTATGTGCATTGTTTTTACTATTTAACTCTATATATGGTTCCTTGAGCCCTACCGTGTCATGACATCTTGTGGCAGCAGTTGGCATTACTGTCACATTAACCTGAGGACGAATGCAGTGTATTCTTAGCCTTGTCCAAAGCTATCCCAGCCATGCAGTTAGTCCAATAAAGGACAATGCTGAGCTACAACATCACTCTAACACTATCAGAGTAAAATAATGAATAGTGTAAATTAAGAAGAATTATATTGGATATTTCCCAGGTTTAACTGTACCACAAAGAGTCAAGGGTAAAAACAGAAGTTAAAGTTTGACAGTGAGCTCGTGTGTCTGTAGGATCTCGGAATAAAAGGCGTTGTCTAGGAGAAGTCTGACATCTGTTCTTAGCCTAAGGAGTACTATGACAAGCCTTGAAGAGGACAGGGGTTAGCGAGTCCAGTTCAGAGCTGTTAGTACTGCAGCACTGAGGATAGGTAAGGTACTTACTGTGCTGTTAGAGGACCTGAAACTGAGCAGGTCCTCCTATTTTCAAGGCTTGTCATGGCAGCTCCCAAACAAAATTGGAAGCCCTGAAAAAGGAGAAGCTAATCAGTTCCAGGGCTGCTAATATCACAGCACCAACACACTGTACTTAACAAGGATTACTCGTCTTAAGGTCTGGTAAGCATGTACGTGGGCTAAGCACATAGCCTGTCTTCAGTCTCTAGGCCAGTAATTCTCAACCAGGATAGCTTGTCCCAGTCTGGTCAGTCCACCACCTGCACTTCTCAGCCTCTCTGGTAACGTATAAATTAGCTTTTAAACTGAGTGCTGCTCAATTCACAAAAGTTATGGAGAGGTGCATCAAGTCCAAAAAGTTTGAGAACCATTGCTCTAAGCTATGCACACAAACCTAGTATAGTGTGTACAGGCACCCACTGGGACTGACTAAATAACGTAAAAAACGTGGTCCAAGTCTCTTTTAGGTCGGTGAGTAACTCATTTAACAGGAGCAAATTTGTTCAATTCAATATGGTAAGTTGTCACCACACGAGCCAATTTAAAATGCATTTTCTTCAGATCAACGCATAATGGAAGGAAATTAAGGAAGGAACAATTTAGGCTGAATATCAACAATAACTCCCTAACAGGGATTTGTATAAGACCACAGAAATCTTCTAAAGACGCTAAATGTAACCCCAGTGCTCTGGGTATTTGGGCCAGGCAATGGACCCTATGATATTAGCTACTGGTGTGGCTGATTTAAGCAGCCGTTGCTATTTGTTCTTTTCTTTTAACGATTTTAGTCAAGCAACCTCATTCCTTCCAACCCAAGCCACCTGTTTTATACCAAATCACCCTGCAGCTGACCTGTCTGCAAAGGAGGAATGGCTTCTTATGAGTGGGGAGAGGTAGTTCTGTCTGGAGCCAGGGCGGGGTGGCACCTTAGAGACTAACTTGCTCAGAGCTACTCAGTCAGCACAGACTTGGGTGAGCAGCACCTGACCCGGTAAGCCGTCACTAGGAAAGCGAATGAGTCTCTCCAATGCCACCCGACCCTGCCCACACGGAGACCCCCTTGCACTCCAGCTCCTTGCTCCCAGGCACCCTCAGAAAATCCCAGCTCCGCCTTTTTTTGCTTGTTCTTTTGCACTACGGAGAGACAAGAGGCGGGTTTCCGGTGCGAAGACCTCCGAGAGGCCAGGGCTGGGCCACCGCGGGCCCCCACGTGCAACGCGCCCACGCCCGCGCCCTTGCCAGGCTACAGGCACCTCCGCCAACCACCAGCCATTGGCACGGTCCCTACTTCTGGCCCAGCTCCCGATGAACCAATAGCCTTCCCGCAGACATCCTTCGGGTCCCAGCCAATCCGCTCCTCTGCCGCCTAGCGCCGGGCAACCAACCCGCGGCGTCCCCCTGCGCGTTCATTCAGGCAGGGGCGCGGCGGGCGGAAGCGGCTAGCGCATGCGCCGTGGCGGCCAGGTGGTGCCGCGCCGTTGCCGTCAGTTCCGCTCCTCCCCCGGCCGGAGCAGGAGGCGGGTCCGCGCGCTGTGAGTGCCCCTGGTTCGCCGGGGGGGAGGGGCGCGGCCAGGCGCGGCCGTTGGGGACCGTTGGAGCGCAGCCGTTGGCGCGGAGCGGCGGCGCTGGGGGTCCCGCTCCCCTGCCGTGGGCATGGGGGGCTTCGCCCTCAGCCGCACACTGGGTAGCGGGGGGCTGTGGGAGCCCACCCAGCCAGGTGCAGGGACAGGTGCAGGGGCACTCGCATGTCTTGACTTCCCCGTGCCTAGATGGGCGTGGGAGGAAAGGGGCGAGGGACCGTGCAGAAAAACCCTTGGGCAGACCCTGCTGGCTGTGCCTTTCCAGAGCCGCCTTCCTGGTCAGATAGGTTGCAGGCTTGCCTAGGGCCAGGAGGAGGTTGAGGAGGAAGTCCTGGCATCTGGTGGGCCACAGACGGGAAGTGCGTAAATGAAAAGGTGTAGGGAGGTGGGACTGCATGACAGGACGCTGGGCAAGGCGGGCCTGCGATCTGACTGGCTAACGGTTGTCCTTATCTTGGGTCAAGTGCTGCTGGCACGAATCATGGCTCCATCATTGGCCAGTGGGAATCTCTTCTCCCCTGTTCCCTTCCCAAGTGGTCTAAGGATGAACCTGTAAAGACCTTAAGTCCTGTTTGTGGTCTTTGCTGTTAGTTTGGGAGATGCTCTGCACCTTGTGGGATTGGAGGCTTTGACCAAATTAAGACCAGACCAAACAATGTACAGTTCTGCAAAAATAACTAGCTCAAGTGTGCTTGTGTTCTCCACTTTTTCCCACTTGGAAATGCTTAACAGGGTATTTCTAGGGCCTGGAGTCTAGGCTATCACTAAGGCCCCTGCTACATGTTGTATGTATTATGCAGTTAATGGGTGAATTGCACAATAAATTTAGACTGACCACACATGCAAAGTGACATCAGCCACCAGTGCAAAATAATTACCACATGATTAATGATTAACTAATGCATTGCATGGTAAATTTTGACCAACCACACCTGCAAAGTAATTATCACACTAGAGAGGTTCTCTAGTCTCTCCTCATGGGGCTTGGCCTGCAAGCCCTTAACCAGAGGAGGGCCACTTGTATGGTTAAGGGCTTGCAGGCCAAGCCCTACAAGGAGAGACTAGAGAACCTGGACCTTTTCAGCCTCCGCAGGAGAAGGTTGAGAGGTGACATTGTGGCTGCCTATAAGTTCATCACAGGGGCACAGAAGGGAATTGGTGAGGTTTTATTCACCAAGGCGCCCCCGGGGTTACAAGAAATAATGGCCACAA
>JAGPOW010000261.1:5908565-5921207 GCA_030014935.1 Caiman crocodilus
CAGGGGCACAGAAGGGAATTGGTGAGGTTTTATTCACCAAGGCGCCCCCGGGGTTACAAGAAATAATGGCCACAAGCTAGCAGAGAGCAGATTTAGACTAGACATTAGGAAGAACTTTTTCACAGTTCTAGTGGCCAAGGTCTGGAACGGGCTCCCAAGGGAGGTGGTGCTCTCCCCTACCCTGGGGGTCTTCAAGAGGAGGTGGGATATACTTCTAGCTGGGGTCATCTGAACCCAGCAGTCTTTCCTGCCTATGCAGGGGGTTGGACTCGATGATCTATTTATTGAGGTCCCTTCCAACGGTAACATCTATGAAAAAGAGCAAACCAGCTATAAAGTTGGTGCTTGAAAATGTGTAACAACTCCATAGCTGTTTTTTATCCAGCTTTGATTTGAATGTGCAGCAGGGCCCTAAGGTGCACCCCCCCGCCCACCAGTTGTAGAATATTCCATCATGGGAGAAGTTGAAATGCTGGAGTAGAGAGGAAGTGGTAACAAGGTGCCTTGCCCCTGTGCCCTGCTTCTACTCAGTCCAGATTGCCCTCCATCCTGAAATGGAGGTTCCTGGTCTGGGTCTCTGCTACAGAACATCTTGCCAGACCACTTATAGCTCATAGTAGCTAGCATCAGGAGGGACCTGAACAGACCATCTAGCCTGACCCTCTGCCACAGGCAGGAATGAATGGCATTTCTCAAGTGAGGCATCCTGTGTCAGTTAACTCTAGATGCATATATACTGTGACAGGTGATGGCATTGTGCTGTTTTGTAACAGCTGATAGAAGCTGACTACAGGTAACATCTCTAATGCATGTTCAACAGGGAGCCAACATGTTTCTCAAAAGTTGGTGAGGGACCCTAAACTTCTAAAATTCAGAAAGTAGTTTGTCAAAATGCCACTCTCATGATAAGACAAAACTGGCTATTTTCCTCTGTCTTGTGGTTGCAGCATCAGGATCTGGATTGTTCTGCTGAATGATAGAAGTCAGGTACTGTTGGTGTTAAGGATCCATCACTGGTTAGTGGAAGTCTCTTCTCTCCTTTTCCCTCTCCAAGCGTTCTAAGGATGAACCTATACGGCCCTTAACTCCTGTTGTGGGTCTTTGATATTCATTTGGAAGATGAGGGCTTTTACCAAATTAAGATGAGATGGAACAAAACACACCATTCTGCAAAAGTAACTACCTTAAGAGTGTTTCTGTTTTCCACTTCTTCCCAGCTGTAAATGCTTAGTAGGATGCATCTCTAGTTCAGTGATTCTCAGCTGGGGTGCCATGGCACCCTGAGGTCCCTTGAGGATGCTTTCAAGGGTGCCACACACTGGTGGCATTATTAGTTGTGCAAGCATGATTCCCAAGATAAACCCGGTGATTTCAAATAGGAATCCATAATCTCACAAACATTCTGGCCTGTTGTGGCTTTTCTGAGTTCTTTGCAAAAGAAGAATTGCTTTATTATTTTGTTGTGGTCAAACAACTGGAGATAGCTAAGAGCTCTGGCATTTTCTGAGGCATGCCTTGAGTCCAAAAAGGTTGGAAACTACTGCCCTAGTGTAAGGTGTTAATTTGTTTTTGTCTAAACATACTTTAAGATTATTAAGATGCATTGTTTAGAAACTTTGCAATAGTTTAATAAAATAACGAAGCTGAAACTTAGATTTTATGTTTTAGAGAAACGTGCTGAAATGTGCTTAAGTGTTCTCATGCACTAACAGTGATTGCTGTGCAAATACTGGACTGACTTCGTTCCTTTTTTGTTTGGCTTTGACATTGATGCACTTGTGTGGGTCAGTCCTATGTGGATCTGAATAGCAGCTAGCACAGCAGGGTGCTACTAGTAAGTTTAGGTGCTACTAAAATATGAATATTAAATAATATTAATGTAAAATAAATATTTTTCTGAAATTATTACAGTTTTCCTAGATGTTTTAAAGAGTAACCACGTGAATTAACAATATATTTGATTTTTCTTTGGAAATAAAGTTGAGGCAGTTTAGTAACCACAGAATTTTGTTTTTTAGAACTGTTTAAAGCATTGTGGATGACTGAACTGGGATCTGTTTCCCTGTTGTCACCAACTCCTGGCATGGCTATTGTTTCCTACATCACTTCATTCTCTTTGTGAACTCTTCTGGCCTTATTGTATTTAGTTCTTTACAACATTGTGTTGCTTGCATCAGTATGTCACAGACCCCCTCGCATTTTATTTAGTTTAACTTTCCCAGTAGTTAGCCAGAGACTGCTACAGAATAAGCAAAAAGAAGAAGCAGTTTGTTGGCACCCTAATAGTGGTGGTTTAACTTGTACTGCTGTGGGGATAAAGCCACAGTATATGAAAGCAGCTGCTTTATTTCCACATCTTTGCAAGTTAAGCACTAGGTGTTTGCAGCAGATGAGAAAATGTACAGATTTAAAGTACCTGTTAGCTTTTAGCCAGCCCCCAAGTACTAAAAAAATTGGGGTATTAGAGTAGATAAATAGGCAAACTGCATTAGAAGGTATGTACTATGTTAGTATTTCCACTATTAAACTCCTTTTTCAGGTTTGATATCGATATCATTTTCAAATTGTACTGGAATAAACTTGCTGAGGGTGCATTCAGTTTGGTTAGCTTTTCTTCTTTCCAACATGTTAGTTTTATCAACAGTCATTACAATATATTATATGATAAATAATGAGATTAGCTCTGTGCAAAGGGAGATGACAATACTGAGTGTGATTCCTTTTCAAACTCTATGGGTTCAAATATAACAGACCAGTTGATTCGTCCTGCTCTTTTAATCTTTTTACTTATGCCCATTTTGCTATGTTTTTCTCATTGTGTTTATGAAGTTGTAATGTGAGAATATGAAATATGTTTGGATAGCACCATTCTCCTTTTGCAGAGGATGTGCTTTGTAATGTTTGTATGTGTGTTTTGCTTTTGAAGTTAACTGAACAATCAACTTTCCATTTACTGTTTTGCCTTGGTAACTTCCACACTTAGGCTGCTTGGAGTACTACCAGCAGGGGAATTTATGGAACAGAAAAAGGCCTAGAGTCGTGCATGTTTTTCTTGCTAATGGGCCTGCTTGCATGGGTGAAGGCCCAGAGCTTGCAAATGTTAATGCATTTGTCCCACTTTGCGTGTATGTGTGAACCCAGCTGAAGTTAATGGAGCTAATTGCAGGGTTTAAATTGAGCGTCTACACCGGTGTTTGTAAGGTTAGGCAATGGACTGGGTGAGGAATGCTTAGCAGGAAAAAGGATATAAATTGGGGATTATGTATCAATTTAGCCGTACATCTCATTTACCGATTCTTATTTGGGTGAAGTGAGGTAGCTGAATGGATTTGTAGGACTGAGCCTTTAGATTTCAGGCTCCTCATCTGGGACCTGACTCTTTAGCATTATTTGGTGCTGCGTAAAATTAAAATTAAATTGTTTCTTCTTTTTACTAGACCGCAGTTGATGCAAAATGAGTGTCCCAGACTATATGCAGTGTGCTGAAGACCATCAGACTCTCCTGGTTGTGGTCCAGCCAGTTGGGATTGTTCCAGAGGAGAACTTTTTCCAGATCTACAAACGAATATCATCAGTGAATCAGATTAATGTCCGTGACTCCCAGCGTGTGTTGTATATCCGCTATCGGCATCACTACCCTCCAGAGAACAATGAATGGGGGGATTTTCAGACGCATCGGAAAGTTGTTGGGCTCATAACCATAACAGACTGTTGTTCAGCAATGGATTGGCCTCAGACCTTTGAAAAATTCCATCTTCAGAAGGAAATATATGGTTCTACACTTTATGACTCCAGACTGTTTGTCTTTGGGCTTCAGGGAGAGATTGCAGAGCAGTCCCGCACAGATGTGGCATTTTACCCTAGTTATGATGACTGTGAAACCGTGGAGAAGAGAATAGAAGATTTTATTGAATCTCTCTTCATTGTACTGGAATCCAAGCGGCTTGACAGGGCCACCGATAAGTCTGGAGACAAGATCCCTCTTCTGTGTGTACCTTTTGAAAAGAAGGATTTTGTGGGTCTGGACACTGATAGTAGGTAAGTAGCTGTATTTATCAATTGTCAGCCTTTGAAAAACATTCCTGATGCTTGTCAGCTTAAGGGATAAGCCTGTTAGCCAGGATGAAAAATACCCATGTCATCTTAAAGGGTGCGTTTCCATCTCTTTGAATGTAACTTCTGTTGTTTAACAGAATTTGGTTAACTAACTGTTTTTACTACATTTAATTTTAACATCTTCAGTTTCTTTATATTAGCATAACATTTATATCCAGGGCTGGTCAGAAGAGTGGGAAAACAAGTCCTTGAATAAATTTGATAAATCTTTTCACTACTAAAACTTTTTGAGGATAAGTAGTTGAACAATTTTAGGTGAAAAATAGTATTCAGTAAACATTGGCAAAATTGTATACTTCTTGTTGTATTTTACTAACCCTACATCTTGCATCTCTTGCTTTTATTTGCACTGTCCATTCTTACTCGTCTTCTCCATTTCTTTTTATTCCTTTGACAAAGTCATAGTTTATGCTGAATTTTCTTCAGTGTTTGTATCCTTGCTGGTTTTTTCCTTTCTCCATGTTTTTTCCTGTTCTCTCCTGGTTTTTTCCTGTTCTCATATTTCCCAGTGATACTTTTTGTATACTTTCTACTCCTGAATCTTTGTCTATACTGTAATACTTTTTCTGACATTCCTTCAACCTTTTGCAGCCATCTTCATCCATGCTTTCCAGACATAGCTATCTCATAGCATTGCCAAACCCTAATACCAGAAAAATAAACCTGATAGCCCTAAGCAGATGTAAACTGTGAGGACAAATTCCTTTCACAAGTAAAACCAAGTGGGGAGTCAGTCTCTGTACTTCTAGCTGCTGGGGAAGAACAGGGTGTTGGAAGTCTTAATGAGGGACTGTGTCTGTTTGGGGGACTTAATTTTCAGTCTTGTGTTACAAGGTGTCTTACTAATTTGAAGCCTCTCTGGCTACTGAGAGGAGCAAATGAGTAGTTTGTTTTTCCTTACCTGGAGCCTCCTAGCTGTCTTGCCCCTGGTTACTGTGAAACTGTCTCCCCTCGCTACTTTGCTGCTCTACCTTTTCCTTCATTTTGTTTTAGTTAGTTTCAGCTAGGTTTAACTCTGGTCAGTAATAGATCATCTTCAATATCATATCTGGTCCTACGGTATCTACAGCAGGATGGTCAGTACTGTCCTGTAACTCAGGTTTTCATGAATGGGTACACATAGTAAAACTTGGTGAAGCAGAAACATGTAAAAAATGTTAGCCTGAGTCAGCCTGGGATTCTTGTTCTCAGATGGATATTTAAGACGAGGGCAGGGCAACAGAATTCCTGATTCTTAAAGAAGTCTCTTTATTTACCATTTGTTTAAAAGCCTTTCTCAGTAGCTTCACATCAGTTTCAGAACTAAGCATACTTTAACCACTCTCTACTGTGTGGAACATAACAGAGCAGTTGTATTCAGTCCTTGAATACATGTCAAAAACGTTACTTACAAGAGGTGATCATAGCATAGCCCACGGGCCAAATGTGCCCCATGAAAATCTCAAATGGTGCAGAATTCATAACAAATGGTGCTTAGACATCCATTAGAAAGTGTGCATCCAGATCAGTAGTAATTCCAGTAATCATGTAATACTGTCTTGGTTCTTTTTTTATGATACCATTTTTAATGCCTGATGAGGCACCAATATGATCTCCTGCACAACAGACTGTTTTTGTAGTATATCAGGTTCTCGCATTCAGCTGATAAGCAGGATGTCATTCTTAAATAGACTTCATACTGGTTCAGGTAATGGCATCACCCTTTTTCTGAGATTTGTAATTATCTTAGTATTTTATAACTTGAGTTTAAAAATATTGCATCAAAATATCTTAGTAAAGCCTTGAGGCTTTTTCTTCAGTTATTTTGATGTGGTACTTTCAGTTTTCTTTTAAAAGTTGGACTTTACATTTAAATGACATTTTAATTACATTTTAATTGACAACTTTTTTTCTATTCAGGTTAGCATCTTGATGTAGGTAAGCAAAATAATTAATATATAGAATACTCAGAATCAATTATCAGTTCTTTCAGCTTTTTAGTAGATACGAAAAATTTTGTATTATCCCAAAAAGCGTAAGTTGTGCTTATGCAAACAAATCTTTTCCACTCCAAAATAAGTACGATAAAAGACATTTTTGTGTTTGGTTGTAATTTTTCCCCCCTTTGGATAAATGAAAGGCAAGCAATGCTTTCCCAAGCTCTTTTAAAGTACCTTGCTGGACCTCTGCAGTTGTAGTTTAATCCACAGAAACCCAGGACTATGAACTGTGATCTATATTGGGTTGAGACAATCAATTTATACTTTTGAACCTGGGCTGTGATTCACTTTGGATTTTAGTTGCTACTATTGCTGTGGATTTTCATGCCAAGACTTACTTAGGATACATGTACATGCAGATGGAATGAAAATATATGTATCCTGGATTTCTGTCTTGTATGGCAACATGTTTTGGTCCAGATGTGCTGCAAGAAGATGTATAGGCCACAGGAAATGTGGACAGGTGCCTGTGTCTAGGATTTTATCCTTCACCCCTAGTTAGGCAGCATCTGTGCAGGTGGTTATAGCCAAGACTCGTGTTGCTGATAGGTTAGGATCCAGTAGCATAAAGCCTACTCCCCCTTCCTCCCTGCCCCATAAGTTGGGGGCATATCAATTTGTTTCTTGTGCAATTGGAAATTATCCTGTTGTTTCTGTTTAACTTTCTGAAATATTTGTCTGCCACCATCCTTCAAAGCAGATGTCAGCTTTATCTTTTGGTGCTTTAATTTTTCCCCTTGAGGTTTGTTGAAAGCATTTTTATTAGCTTCTTTGCTACTGTGTTTTACTCCTCCATCAGGATTTTTATGCATCTTGCTGAATTGAGAATTATGTTTACTTTTTTTACTTACCTCTCACTGTAGTACATTATGAAAAAAGGATGCATAGGTCTTATATTTGGAAAATACTCATTTCTCCCTTTCTCCATGTGTGTAGTTAGAGCTGAGGAAGGGCACTTGATGCCTGAAAGCTTCTACAACAGCTGTCCCAACTATACATTTGGTCCAATAATCCTTGATAGTTGCTTCAATTCTCTCTAGCTTCCCTTGCTTCTATTACTGTGTGGAAAAAACAGGAGTGCTGGCTGATATTTGGGCATCTAGGTGAGGAAACTGGAAAGACTCTGATTCCTTTGTGGCATTGGAACTGTGCTCAGAGAGGATGAGCTGCCTTTGTATAGAGTGAAAGGATTGAGTCCTCTTTCCCTCCTTTGTTTTTATTAAATGCTAGGGAATTAGGATATTGTTCTGTGATAAACATGATTGCATAAAGCTTGGGGAAAGTAGGGTAAGAGAGCAGACATATAGCATGGTGCTCTTTTAACCTGAGGACAGGAAAGTACTTTACTAGTTTAAATTATTGTGTAATTTTAAAAATCTTTTGGCCAAAATTGGTAGCCAAATGTGTCATTTTATCAGAGCCCCTGTCTAGATCTGAGAAAAGTTTCCCACAATTTGCCGAATTAGACTTACCTTTTAGAAGAATTTTGCTTAGACCATAGACTACTTGCACACTTCTAGATGCAGAAATTGAAAATGTGAGTGCCAAGGAACTAATGAGACTGTGGAAAATACTGAGGTTAACAGGGTCAGGACACGGACTGGCCAGGTACCCTCTCTTAATTTGTGCCTAGAAAAAGTGGCTGACTGTGTACCTTGCAAACTCAAGCATTTAGCTAATGAATTCTCAGAAAAGAATAGAAGTGCTATACTGGGCCAAATGGTCCATCTATGCCAGTATCCTATCTCTAACAGTGGCAGCGGTGGATGCTATAGAGGGAGAACATTGAACTGGATATCTCTGGAGTGGTCTGTTCCCTATTTTGAACTTTCCCTGGCATCCACTATGACTGGTTTTGAGATGCCAGAGGAGCCATCTTCAACTGTTCACGAGATCTGTCGTTCATGACAAGCACAAATGATCTACCTTTTGCTTCTCTGTGTGTATTTGAATCAGAATGAGGAGTGGAATAAGAAAGTACAAGTAGCCAAGATGTCCAACATGCAGGCGAACTAGATATAGTGCTGTAGATACCAGAGCTCTCACTAATAGGCTTAGGAGACCATAAGTGCATAAGCATTTTGGTGGGGCAATACTGAACAACTGCACATAGCATAAAATACAAAATCCAATTAAAAAGCCAGACAGTGCATTAAGTTATTGAATCAGGCACCTATATTTTCACAAGTGAAATGTTAGTGCATTATCTTGCCTCACTATTTGACTTACATTCCAGTACAGACACATTTTATTGTATTTTGTTCCCTAATCAGTTTTATTTCCTATTGTAGTAGAAATAATTATTTTTAAATGTAACAAGATTGGAAGGGTCCTCCTGGGCCATTGAACTCCATCTTCTCTTAATAGAGGTATCATATCATTTTTGTTGTTGTTGTAGCCTTATCACCCTCCCTGTTCCCTTCCAAACTTTGAGGGGAGGCTGTTTAAGTGCATGTGATGCATCAATAATAAGTAATACACTTGCTTTTCCAAAATATGTATATACAACTCATTGGTGCATACATTGTGCTCTGTAAAAAGCGATGGTGCCAATTGATTGATATACAACTGATAGAACAAGAATTGATCACGTCATTCAGTCCTAAGGGTATGTACACAAACAAAGGTGGACATAACAAACTTAAGTTACACTTTTTTTAGTCCAGGATTGTCCAGCTGCTTTGTGGCTAGGGTCTGCATGTGGTGCCAGTGTCCAGCCTCTGGTTTATGTACTGTGGCAGCCATGTGCTTGTGGTGATAGGCTCCTGGGATCTTGCCACTGCAATGTGGGCTGAGAGGCGCATGCTTGCCCCTTGTGGGCTGCGAGTTGGGACGGACAGCCCTGTTCTTATTAGCTCTTTAACTGGGAAGGGGGACCAAATCCTATGCCTGTCTCTAGAGGGGCTGAAATTTCTCAAATCCAGAAGACAGGAAACAAAGATGAGAGAGTGCCCTTTCTGGAGTCTCCTTTGACAGAGCCATTTCTCTCTACTTTTGGATACAAGGATGGAGAGATGTGACAACCAGGGTCTGTGTTCTGGCTGGTGGCAACTGTTCTCTAGTCCCTCCAAGTGAGTGCCTGGGGCTGGTGCCCCACTTGCCCGCTGCTTGTTGTGCTGCTGCAAAGATGTACCCTGGCTTCATGACTGATATCCTGCCAGCTGCCACCCCAGTCTGAATATTAATGCTGGCCCCTACCTTTGCAGTGTGCTGTGCAGCACCAAACACAGCTGAAAGTAATTGGATACTTCAGGAAACCTGGACTCTCTGGCTTCAGATAAGAGCTTAATCTGTGGAAGTCTTTTTTTTCCTTGTAACTCCTGTGATAGACATGCAGTTACAATTGATAGTCTAGAAGGCAATTTTGCCAAGGGCTGCAAATGTTTCTTGCATCAAATGAGTCAGATTACTATGTCAAAATAGAAAATATAGAGCTAAAATCATATAATAACTTAAGGGCTTGGGTAACTGTTCAGACCACAATGCCTAAGTTAATTAAACTGAAGGAGTATTTGAAAGTGCCATGACTGCAATGACCTGATGATCAGAACTAGATGGCTAAGATGAATGCAGTCTTGTCCCTTCCTGGTAAGGAGACTTTTATTAGCACCAACAACTCGTATTTGTTACTGAGATGGTTAACATATTGCAACCGAACTGACTTCTCAGCTGCAAAGTTTATCCTACAAAAAGTCTTTTTCAGACCCCACGGTTCAGGGAGATAAGCTACGTTCAACAAGCTAAACCGTGTTGAAAGGAAGGCACAACTGAGATCTTTGTCTTCTGGCAGCTTACTTGTGAATCTGTTATGTTACTGACTGGGAGTGAGAAGCAGAGATCAAAGCTGATTCTTGATCTTAAAGTCATCTGGAAAAGCCAAGGGGAAAGAATGAATAGTAGCATTAAGGCAGATGCTTATCCATGCTGAGGAACTATTTGTAGCAGGTAACGTGTGCATGTGTCTTAGCAGGGTCAGAGCCTAAGTTTAAGTGATTAGAAAGGGATCTAAAAAGTGCCCTCTTAGGCTTGGTTAGCCCAAAACTGAATGGAAAAATTATTTTCCAAATGCTTGCACTTGAAAATCTCATGCATGTGGCTGCATTGATTTGGAAACAAGTCAGTTGTTAAAAGCTTTTGGAATTTATTGCCTTTTTGACCACTCATTTATAGTATAGTTTGGGAATTGGCTGCTTTTAGGTTTTGGAAAGAGACCAGTCCTGGTGAAGTCAGTCCATTCTTGACCATTTCAACAAACCGTCTGTTGTACATATGTGTTATAATTTTGCTCCTAGAAGTTTGTCTGTTTTCAGTTTTTTCTAAAGCATAGTTAGTATTTGAGTCTGTTGGGACAAAGTTATTTTCATATTATTCAGATCAACTTAGCTGTATTAGGATAGGTATTGTTACCTTGTTTTCTGAACTGATGATAAATGGGCTAGTTCCACTTCTCTAATATTAATGTCCTGTAGAGGGAAATTGTTCACTCTTCTCTTCTTGACAAGCTGTAATTACTCGGTATGTGTCTGACTGTCTAATTTTGTTTCTGTTCTTGTGTTTCTAATTTTTGTTTGTTCCTTTTTTTCCTTTTCTTCTCTCATACTGCCCTGTGAGTTTGTTGTTGGGTCTGAAAAGGTAGGCTGTGATTTGCATTGTACTTAAAAATAAAAAAAAAGTTAGCCTTTTCATGTGCTGCCTTTCCACTCTGCTTTCATTGCATAGTTTAGCGTTGCTTTTTATATTTGATTTTTTTTCCAATACAAATAAGAATTTCTGCTTCCTGGAACCCCATTACTGTGGGTTAACTCCTTTTGGCTTTTGGCAGACGATGCTTAATTTTTTTATTTTTTGTAGAACACGCAATTTTGCTTAGGTGGCTGCTGGCCTCTGGAGCTGCTTGTTTTTTTGAATTCCAAAGCTGTGAAGCTGCTGTCTGTGTTTGGTTTCCAAGTTCAAAAGTTATGAAAATAAAGTGGTGTGGCTGGATTTTTAAAGGCTGGATAATGTTATAATTGGTGAAACTTTAGCTATGCATGCTAACTAGAATTGGTTGAATCTGGTGGAAAAAAAATTTGCAGCATTTTGCATGAAAAATTTTGCCAATTCATTCTGCATGATTTTTAAACTTTTGGTTTTGTGATCTCTTAACGTTTTGGGGATTCAGAAATTTCTCCGTATTTTTTTTTTCCTGATAGTTTGTCTGTGCTGAAATTTACTTCTACCTTAAAAACTGAATGGCTTAATATGTTTGGCCATTTTGCACAAAGTGACCATGGCAGGCATTTTGGGCAACCTTAGCTTGTGATGGGAGGAGAGGGAGGAACAGAGCTAAACAGTCACGTCCACACTTTTAACATATATACCAATTCAGGTGTGGGGGGAGGGGTACAGAGGCCAGGTTTGTATGCTTCTGTTTCTATGTCCAGAAGCTACACAGGGCTATTGTTTTCTGTCTGTACCCTTTAAATGTTTGACTTCAAGCCAGAAATAAAGATGCTTGGATTAGGGAAGCAAACTTGATGAAGGCCTAGGAGCTGTTGGTCATGGCAGTGGTGACTTGTATTGTAGGAATAAGCAGTCTCTTTTCCATCAGCAACCCCAGGGTGTTCTCAGGATAATATTAATTCTCACTGCTCTTAAGAGGTTTGTTTGTTTTGTTTTTAAACACCAGAGTCACAACACTGATGTAATTGAACTGCATTGGAAATTGCTTTGTAAGCCATTCACTTTTCTTGTCATCTGCCTCTAAATAAGATGTGCGGGGAACTTTCAAAGATTCAGGGTTTTGAAGATTAGCTGGAGCAATGGAATCTATTGTAACACCAAGTGATCTTTGCTGAATACCATCCTTGGTGATGTAGTTTCTGTTTGAGACTGAAATAAGGGAAGAGAAGACTGAGATGGGATTTAATAGCAGCCTTCAACTCCCTGCAGGGTGGTGCCAAAGTGCATGGAGCTGAGCTGTTCTCAGTGGGGGCTGATGACAGAACAAAGAGCAATGGGCTCAAGTGGCAGCACGAGAAGTTCTAGACATGGAGCCATTGATTACTACCCTCTGAACCCGATGCTCCAGCCAGTTTTCTATCTACCATGCAGTCCATTCATCCAGCCCATAATTCCTTAGCTTGCCTGCAGAAATGTTGTGGGAGACCATGTCAAAAGCCTTGCTGAAATCAAAGTGCACCATATCCACTGGTCTCTCCACGTCCAAGGAGTCAATCACCTCATCATAGAAGGCAATTCAGGTTGGTCAGGCATGACTTGTTCCTGGTGAATTTATGCTGACTGCTCCTATTAACCTTTTTCTCCTTCAAGTGCTTAGAAATGGATTCCTCAAGGATCTGCTCCATGATTTTTCCAGGGACTGAGGTGAGGCTGACTAGTCTGTAGTTCCCTGGATTCTCCTTTTTTTTCCCCCCCCTTTCTGAAATATGGGCATTATATTTGCCCCTTTGCAATGCTCCAGGACCTCTCTTGATTGCTATGAGTTTTCAAAGATGATGGCCAGTGGCTCTGCAGTCACATCAGCCAACTCCCTCAGCACTCTTGG
>JAGPOW010000261.1:5924635-5944573 GCA_030014935.1 Caiman crocodilus
GTTGAAATCCCTGCCCCGAGGGGTTTACCAGCAGCCCCTCAGGCTGGCACAGGGAGAGGTTTCTGGAGAGGGGCACCCAAGGTGGCTTTTCTGCCACAGTGAATGCCATCAAGTTTTCATCTGCCCACTTTGCAAGCCTATCAAAGTTGACGTGGCTCACCAGCCTATCCTCAAGTGTGGATACTCTCCTTTCCTCAAAGTTTGGTGTTGTCAGTGAACGTGGCCAGTCTGCTTCTGACACCAGTGTCCAGATAGTTTATGAAGACATTAAAGAGAGCAGGTCTGAGAATTGAGCCTTGGGGGACGCAACTAATCACTGAGTGCCATGTTGATGTGCAAGTGTGTTGTGTATATCAGCCTATAACTGGGGTGGACAAAATACAGCCTGCTGGCTGGATCTGGCCCATCAGTTGATAGGATCTGGCCTGGAGCTGCCTCTGTGGTGCTCTGCGTGGAGCTGAGCCCCACCTGCTCCTGCTTCTGCCCTGCCATCCTGTGCCTGCTGATGGCCTGGCCCTGGCTAGTATGCACAGCTGCCTGTTTGGACTGTCTTTCACCCACATGGCTGCCCACAGGTGGCTGCTTATTGTGCTAGGTGGCTGGGAGATGGAGCTAGAGCCCTACATGCTGGGGCAGGAGCTGCCTGGTTACAGCTTCTCCTCTACCTGGCTAGGCATGTGGTACCCCATGCTACCTGTTGCCTACAGTGGAGTAGCAGGGTCAGTGGGAGGAGGAGCTGCTGGAGGTGTGGGAAGCCGAGTAGCAGCAGCTCACTGGGAAGCTGTGTGGGCTGGGGTTGGTGCAAGCAGGAACGCAGGCTGGCCTGGGTAAGAGCGGATGGGGCTCAGCCCCATGAGGAGTGCTGTGGAGATAGCTGTGAGCTGGATAGGGGTGGATGTGGCCTGGACAGTGCCTGCACCTGCACTGTCCTGCCCACGCAAACTCTGCTGCACATACCCCCTGCAGAGAGTGATTGCAGCTCTGCCCTGGGCTCTGGCCCTACACTGTCACTGTCCTGCAATCCTGGCCCATGCCCACCTGTCCTGCTCTGAGCTGCTGTTCCCCACTCACTTATGGCCCCATCCTGCCCACCTGGCTGGTTTCCATAGAACCCTGCCAGCTCTGTCTGGCACGCCTTGTGGTGGGTGCAGGGTGGACAGGCCAGGGTTCCTGGGCAGGTGGCAGTGACAGCAGCAGTGGCTGTCTGGGATTGGAGTCTGGGTGCTGCACTGCCCAGGGGCAGTGTGACCAGATGCAAGGGTCATAGCACAGGCTGCTCCCACCCCCTTCTCCACCCCCACACTTGGTCTGGGCCAGGCCAAGGGATCTGCTGAGTGCCTTGTGTGGTTTGATAGTTGCTTCTCTAACTGAACTTAATAAGACATATGTGAATTTTGAAGAAAATTGCTTATAGCCCTTGGCTGAAGTGATGATGGCCATGTTGGGCATGTAGGTGGAGAGTGTGAAGAAGTGGGAAGACGCTTATCATGTAAGCCAGTTCATGTATTGTTAATCTTCCCCTTACACAGCGCAGCCTTATTGAATCACCTGTGTTTCTCTGAAGTTTCCTTTCTGTTCCTATTTTATGAATAAATTTAAACTCTCTGAAATGAAGACTTCATTTTTGTATACAGCAGTGTTGTGTATCCAGCAGGTGTGAGGTATTTAGATCTGTTCAGTTTCTCCTGAGAGCATTTAGCCTTGTTCCCAATATAGTAGAGTTGCTCAGTGATAGAGAATAAATAGCCATGCTAATGTATCTGGAAGGGAAGGATAGAAACTAGTTTCTATCTTTTTGAGAAAATTCTTTCTTACCTTGTCAGGTGGAGATACTGTGGAAGTAATAGACTGTACACTCTTTTATTGCAGACATTATAAGAAACGTTGTCAAGGTCGGATGCGGAAACACGTTGGTGACCTATGTCTCCAAGCTGGGATGTTACAGGATTCCTTGGTACATTATCATATGGCTGTGGAACTTTTGCGGTCTGTAAATGACTTTTTGTGGCTTGGAGGTAGGATTTTGATAAAACAAAAATATTGCAACATTTGAGTACAAAGCAAGTTTTGATAAGCAAGTACAAAGCAAGTTTTCATTACTGTCCAGCTGCACTGTGAAGTGGTAGCAATACACTTAGACTGTAAAAAACTGAATAAAAAATAAGTGATATAATGACAAAAATAATGTCAAAATGACAGACCAGGAAAAAAGCTTATAAAAAGCCAGGTTAGCACACTTACAATATAGAATTTATACTTCTGGTACATAACTTTTTACATTTTTTTATTCTGAAAATAGAGTTGTGCATGACTTTTTATATTTCTTTCTTTCTTTCTTTCTTTCTTTCTTTATTTTTAAAGTATGATCTTAACAACATGTTATTTAGGAAAGACTTCCTACACCTATTTCTGGAGGACTCAGACTGACAACTTGGTCAAAATACCTGTATTCCTATGGTTACCAAAGCTCTATGTACATTAAGCTTGCATTGATGTCTTTATTCCATTTCTCTTCTAGCAAACCAATTCTGGTCCCTACGCTTCAGCTCTTTGTAGGCCTCTCTTGTCTGGTGCTGCTGTTGCTACTCTCTCCGATTGTCCCTAAATTGAAGCAGTGTTTTTAAAAACCCGCTGCTTCAATTTAGGGAGAATAAAACTGAAGTAAATCCCTGTGGTGTGTACACAAGGGTTGGGCCTGATTCTTACCTGCCTCTGGTGGTGGGAAGGGAGGGGGCAAGCTGCCGAAAGGCTAAGCAGTTCCTGAGCTGCTGGGGAGGCTGGTGCTTCCCTCTGTGGCAGTGGCAGCGCCCCCCCGGGGGCACTCATCCCCAGGCACCCAGCCTAGATGGTCCATGTGGGCACTGCAGCCGCAGAGGGAAGCACCGGGCCCCCGTGTAGCTCAGGCCAGGCAGGATTCGGGGGGTGGGGAGGGGGACCAGGCTCACAGGTTTGTTGGTTTGTTTTTTGTTTTTTTTCTTCAGTGGATCTTGCCTGTATGGGCTGCCTGCATAGCCCCTCAGCAACATCAGGCCTGGTGCTTACCTCTGCAGCTGTTGCACTTTGTTAGGTAGCAAACTAAAACACCTTGGAGTGTTTCATTTTGCTACGTCCCAAAGTCATTTAACGTGCAATATGCCGCCAACAGTGTAAACAGCAGCACCACTGAAGTGCAATACACCACCAACAGTGTAAACAGCAGCAAAAGTGGTGCAAAAGGGCATTTATGTCACTTTTTAAAAGACAGTTTTGTGGTGTGTACAAAGACCTGTCGGCTCTTTCTTTCCACTTACTCTCTTCTTGGAGAACTACACCTCTGTGGCTCCCCTCTTGCAAGAGAGAAAGCCAGTTAACCTATTTCCCTTTGTCTTTCCCCCTTCCCGTGTTGCTCAAATGCTCTGCTTTAACTAGGAGTGGAGACTAAATTTACACTTGCACAGGGTTAAAAGCTGTTTCAGGCCATGTTGGCAGGTTTATAAAATAACTCTTGAGGTTGTATATGTGAGTGGATTCTACTAAATTGTTCTTTATCTTTAATCTCTAGCTGCTCTTGAAGGATTATGCTCAGCATCAGTTATCTATCACTACCCTGGTGGCACAGGAGGTAAAGCTGGGGCTCGTAGGGCACAAGGTAGTTCACTTCCTTCTGAGGCAGGCAACAGACACAGACCAGGTAAGTGCAATTTGGCTTTTATTTTCAGTTTTTAACAGTAGAAATTTATAATCTAAAGTCAATCTCCTCTTGCCTCAGGAGGGTTTCACATGGAGAGGGAAAACAGTATTAAGTTTGATGACTTCTTTTATTCTTTAGGATGTTTACATGTGTAGGAAAAACATGTATAGTCCTGTATTTATGCTGACAAAGGTGCTTACGCACAAGCAGAATTGTCAAGTATTAAATTCACATTTCTTGGTTGTGTTTTTTAAGACAAAGAATCAAGTTAATGTTTAGCAAAAAAACATGCTTGGGGCAGTGGTATTTTTTTAGAAAATGTAGCCCTCCTATGCCATTTATGTATATACTGAAAGGATGAATTAAGCAAGTTTTAGTGCCCAAGACATTTGCTTAGTATGTTAAAGAGTTTGCATGGAGGATGGTCATTTATGTAAAAACCTTTAGTGTATACATGACTCCTTGATATTCTAATATTTAGGTGTGAACATTCCCATCTTGCAGGGCTTCTTTAGAAATATTGATTTTAAAACCAAACACAAATCAAGAATATAGCAATTTACCCTTGTTGGTTTTCAGTGGGCTCGTCTACACGTGTGCCTGTGTGCATTAGCCCATTTTAATGCCTATTAAAGCATCACAAAAAAACCCTGTGCTCTTTAGCTAATTATGTCATTACCTAAAGCGCTTTAATGAACGTCTAGATGTGCCCAGTGTGCTGTTTGTGAACCCTGATGATATAACTTCAATGAGATGAGTTGCCTGCCTGGGGGAGAGTGACTAGCAAGCTCAAAAACAAAAAATCAAAACCTGAAAAATGTAGGTCCTCATCATAATTCTTTAAAAACATAGTGATCGAACTACTTCCATCTTTCATAGTTTTTCTTTCTTCCCGTATAAATCACAGTCTGAAAAAAACTGTTTTCCATTTTGAAAGGCTGAACTGCAAATTATAGGTAATGATATCTCATCAGTTTTTAAGCTTATCTTGATTTAAAAAAAACAAAACACACCAGGTGTTCTGGTGACTACTCTTTGTCTAGGTGGTTCCATTCCCTGTTGAGATGAGTTTTACTCAGTTGGTGAATATGGTGTAATCTCATTTACCACAATCATATTAATGAGTGTTTCTCCAGATCTCAGCAAGGACTTAATAAGAGATACTGCAGCTAAGTTTATTATCTTTGCCAAAGAAAATTGTCAGAAGCAAACTCCAGCTGTCAAGATACACTGCAAAATGTTTTCAGTTACCATCAGTGCCTTTTTGTAGGTTGTTCTAACTTAGCATTCTTCCACACATTACTACAAAATTGCAAGTTTGTCCATTTTAAATAAGAACAATTTTAATTTCTTGAAAAACATTTTTTGAATAAGCCCTCCTCTTCTACGTGAGTGAAACATTGCATATAGTAGTAAGCAGAACTTTAATTCAGCTATGGTTGATTGAATTACTCTTTTTCTGTCTCTCTTGGGTACCTGTGCCTTATTTTAGAAGAGTCACTTTATAGTGTACAAGGTACCAGCTCAAGTTGTTATTGCTAGCATTTTGTGATCCCACTTATTGGATTCCAGTCTTAGTTGAACAGCTCCTTACTAAAAACTTTCCCTTTTTTTCCAATGCAAATAAAAAATAAAACTTTTGCCTTTGCCCACTTTGGCTTTTCTTTAGTAAGGTGTTTTCTCATTGTTCCCTCTTCAGTGCATCCTGTACTCCCTTATACCCAAATTACTTTTTAGTTGCAGCTCTGTTTATTACTTTTAGGAAGATTATTAGCAAACTAGCCTTAGATAATCAGATATCGAAAATAAATTCCAAGCTTCTAAGGACCAAATTAAAAAAGGATTAAATCCCATGTAAGTGCTGTTTAACTCTGGGGGTGGAGTGGGAGGGTGTCCTAAATTTCATGGATACTTTCTGACTTTAAAGTTTGAGGCACCCAGAATTGTGCCTGTGCACATGTCTAAAACTTCTCAATTGTGGACAAAGCTGAGTAGTTTGGTGTCTAGTTGAGAGGGAAACTAGATCTTCCTTTTCTTTAGTCCCCTGAAAGGCCAGTTGTGGTAGTTTTTTTTTTTTTTTTTTTTTTAAGAGCAATGTGCATAAAGAATTGAGCTGCTTATATAATGCAGATGCGGCTGTTTCTTTCTTCTAAAAATGTGCATGGAGGGAAGATGTGATGCTGGCTACTAGGGCTGTGAGAAATCTCGAAGGCTGTTTCAATTCAACACTCTTTTGACTCATTTCGACCTTGAAACAGTGACATAGAATTGAAATGAAGGGCTTTGATACGGCTTCCAAACAGCCTCAAAACAAAATGAAGCTAGTTGAAACATTTTGAAACGTTTCAAGCGAGTGAGATGGTGAGAGATGGGGGGAACCAGGTCTGCGCTTCCAGCAAGAGCCGGGAGCACAGCCCTGGCTCTCCCCATCTTCTGAGCTCAGGCTCAGTTCCCCTCTTCAGCACTGCGATCAGGCTGGGGACAGGAACTGAGCCCAACTGAAAAACTCCCCTCCCCAGCTAGGCTAATTCCCCACCCCCGGCACAATCTAGCTAAGCATCGAAACAGCCTCACTGTTTTGATGAAGCAAAACGCAACAGCTGTTTCAAATCTAAACGAAATTTGAAACGGATCTCTGTTCTGTCGATACTCAAGGCAAAATGTAATGCTTCTGTTTTGCACAGCCCTCCTAGCTACCTCTTCTTGTAACAGTTTTCTGGATACAGAGCTTTGCCAAAAAGTTGGAGACCTTGGTTTAATGCTCTTCTCTGATGGGATGCAAACCCATCTCTCCCCTTCATGGAAAAGGTCATGTTTACCAGACTAAGGTTGTTTTAGATGGCGGCACTTTGCCCCTCCTGTTGAAGCTGTGCTTTTATGTCTTGGAAGAGGTTAAATTCAGGACCTTCCCTTTTCCAGTTGAATGTGTTAACCCAGGGCTGTCCAACTGGAAACTTTCAGCCTGCATGCAGCCAGTGAGGGCTTAAGTTGCATCTCCCAGGTTCCTGCCTGGATGCTTTTGCATCACTCCGGTTGCAACAGTAGCTGGAGTCTTCAGGCTCCTCTTCCTAGCTCCTTGACTTTTGTTGTCCGTCCCTGTCCCACAGCATAGCGGTGCAGCACAGCATAGCACAGGGGGCTGAGGATGAGCCTGGGGCTGTGTGCCCTTGTGGCACTGAAGTTTGGGGTGTGTGTTCAGGCATATGGTGTAGCAGTGAAGGGGAGGGCCCACACTTGGTACAGTAGTGGTGGGGTGGTGGTTGTGAAGGCCACTGCTCAGGCGCATGACAGGGTGTTTGGCCCCCCGTTACTTGAGTTAGATAGCCCTGCATGATAGAAGCATAGGGAAGTAGGGCTGGAAGGGACCTCCAGAGATCATCTAGTCCAACCCCTTGTTTGTGGCAGGATCGTCCATACCTAAGCCATCCCATACAAATCCATGATCTAACCTCTGTGTAAAACTACTGTCAACCCTGACATGACACAAGACTGAACACTCCAGCCTACCACAGGTAACTCATAGAAAGCCCGATGTCCTGCTTCTATAAAAGGTTGCTAACATCTGCTCAGGAGCTTCTAGGTAGCAGGCTGCGTCCTGCACTACAGAGGAAGGCAAAACTGCCCCCCGCCCCCAGTACATTCCAGTCTGGCCATGGGGCAAACTTCCTTCCTGATGCCAAATATGGTGATTGGGCTCACCCTGAGAGGAAGGCTAAGACTGTCTAGCCAGGGACCTCCGTCTTTAATTGTCAGCAAGTACATTGGCACACCCTAGTCAAAATCCCCAGCCTTAGCTGCAGCCAACACCCAGTGCCTCTGAGGAAGGGTTAAAAACATCCAGACATGGAGCATAAAGGATGTGGGGAGGGGGCAAGCAGCAAAGCCCGGAAGCATGGGAAATACCCGTAGTACAACCAGTGGCTGTCTAGCCTCTTCTTGAGCACCTCTGGTGATGGAGTCCACAACTTCCCCAGGCAGTCCATTCCACTGCCTTACTGTTCAAACAGTGAAGACTTTTTGTGGATATCTGGTCTAAACCTACTTTGCTGCAACTTCAAATTACTGCTTCTCATCCTACTCTAATTGTACACTAAACTATATATTACAATCATGCAGTCTCTTTGCCCAATGAAATGTGCATTCTTTTCTTTGTAGTGGCACAGCTTCAGCTAGAGGGATTGGAGAGTGGCTCCTATATGCTGCTCAGTATATTGGCTCTTTTGGCTCCCATCCTGGAGTGCCTTATTTTTCTCTATGCAATATACAGGGAGCTCAGACACTATATTCCATGTCTGGTGGCCAAAGCACCTGAGACTTGAGCTTTGTAGCACTTGGTGCTTAGGAATTGAAGTTCTTTTTCAGATTGGGCTCTAAATCTCTAGATTTTATTAGATTGGTCTGGAGGCTGAGAAAATCAGTTTAAGAAAGTACAAGATGTCTGGTAAAGGACAAAAATGCTGGGCTGTTAGGCTCTTACTCTTCATAACTTGATTACTTTGTCCAAACTTCAGAAAAACAACATATTGTCAGTTTGAGATGCACAGCCTTCCTTTTTTGCAAAAGCATTCTCCTTTTGTCAGCTATTTGGGAAAATGTTGCATCAGAGAGTGTGTATGGTAAGCCTCACAAAGGGTCTGTATCCCGAAAGTAGGAAGCTTTGTCTTTATTAAGTCTACCACCAGGGCATTCCTGCAGCTCCCAAAGAGCCATGCTTTGCAAAGGTAGAGTCATTAACAAAAAGCTAAAAAATGGAATGAGCCTTTAAGGGGAAATTGCAAGATATGGAACAAAGTTTAAAGCTCCTCTTGGTGGCAGTTATATGGCAAATACCTTTCACAGTTGATTAAAAATGTATTTTTAGAGTATCCATATGTAAAACTAATAGCTCAGTAAGGAAGACTTAGTTTGACAGAGTAGAAGTTGATTATTTACATTCAAACATTGGTAACTGGACCATTTTATGGGAACTTTAACTTTAAAAAGAAGAAAAGAAAAGTAAGAATGGGAGAAATAAAAATTAAGACTTTCTAGGCTTATACTTTAGAATATAAAATGAAAATCCAGCACAGTCATTTTAGCTGTAGACTTGGAACTAAACTTTTAACTTTTAAAATGTAATTTTCTGTTAACTCTACAGTAATAGGGTAAAGGCTGTTTTTAATCAATTGGCCATAGTTATGGTGTAACAACATCAAGTTTTATATGAACAGTCATTTTAAGCAGCAGTGTCAATTCCGGATTTTAATTTTCCTATAGTTCTTGTTATGGTGATACCTATAAATATATTACAATAGCTTTCTTTGTTGGCTGCGCTGAAGGTTGAAAATCATTTTTGTTCCTCCTTTTAGGGGCACAAGAAGTTCTCATTGATCCAGGTACATTATCTTTGTGCATGTTTCCTGACTAAGTTTTTTTTTCTGTTCACTGTTTTGCATTTGTGTAGTTATTTTGATAACTTAGAAGTAAGTTGGATCTGATTATTAGATGTCTCCCTTTTGGTCATTGGTCTGAACCATAGATTCCCTGCTCCTCCCAACCAAAAAAAAAAAAAAAGAAAAAGAAAAAAAAAGTTCTGAGTACAGATCCAATTTATTTCCTTTAGATTCCTGGGGGCTTAGAGTTTCTGAAAATCAGCCTCAAGCCACCTGAAACAAATTAGGCATCTGAAAATCAGTAGACTATTTTAATAAAAGTAGACTCGTAATTAACTCGTGTTGATTTTGGAATACCCTCCCTAAAAAACGAGAAATTAAACTAAGTAACCTGATTTAATTTGATTTCCAATATGAATTAACCTTATTTAATCAGTTTTGCAAGGATGATAGACCAATTGCTTTAAAAGTAAATGTTAATGTCATGAGGCAGTTGTCAATTTTACCTTTTTATATGGCAGTAAATTTACCTTTTTGTTTTCCTACTAATTGTTGCCCAGGATTCTTGGCGTATGGGCAGATAAATTATACAGAGTTAAAGGAGGAATAAATTACCGTGCATCAGTCAATCTGTGTTAACTACTTTGTGTGTCCACTTCAGCGTTGCTAAATCAGGGCACTTTGCCCTCAAATGAAATAACAGTGAGTTGCTGTGATTTAGTGTCCCCTTACTGTGCAATAGAATTAGATACACCAAAGGGTTACCACAGAGCAGCTGATGCTCACTAAGTCCCTGTCCTTTAATTCAGTATTTCTTTCTATCCATACTCTTCATCTGTCATATGTGTATTCTGATAATGATTATGCTTAAACTCGTGAGTAGCCTTCAATTTATGATCAATGGTGGCAAAGGGGAAAAATAAACCACTGTTTCTTGCAATTCTTTTTCTTTCTTTTTTTGGGGAACAAAATATGACTTGGCATTCACTCACTTACTATACATATAGGGTTCTTGGAAGGCATCTTATTTAAAAATGTGCATGCAGCTATAAACAGAGACTCAAATACAGCACTTGGATAGATTATGTAGAAGTATCTGTCTTGGTGACAAACCAAATAGTCACCCAACTCACTTCAGAGGGATCCAGTCACATTTAGTAGTAGGAAAGGTACTGTAAAACTGTTAAAAAACAAAACAAAACAACAAAAACCCAAAAGCAAAAAAACCAAAACCAAACAAAGGAACCCCCTCCTCCCAGTATAGCAACAATGGTTCAGAATAGACCTGCTGAAAGTAGATGAAACTTGTAGCATGTCCTAAAGGTAGCCTGTCGCTCAGTTGTTAATAAAAATACCTTTTGCTTTGTGTCAGGAGTGGCTGAGCTATGTGCAACGAAAGGCTTCACTTGCTTAGATTTATATTTTAAAAGTAGTTTAAGAATGTGTTCATAACTTTACCTGCTCCCAGTTCATGTAATAAGAAACACACTATGAATGTATTGCAGTTTTTCCATATGAAAATAAGCTTTCATGTGAATGGATGCAATTGTTTTTAATAAAAATCCAACGTAAATTAGAAAGGCCAACTTACATAGCTTTTCAGTAAAATATTCCTTTGTTTAAAAAATGCTGTACTTTAAGCCATCTTGTTAGTTTTCATTTTTAAATGTTACGTGATGCAGTAAAACTGTTAGGTGGATGATCTTTATACTGAAATCACCACTGAAACGCTTCTGTTTTAGTTTTAATTGAAGTTCATACTTTATGACAGGCGTTCATAGCCTATTTGCTCAGAATTAAATGTTAAATTAAAATTATAGTGAAATTATAAGTAAAAATTGAGCACTCAGCTTTTTATAATGAACACAGTTGTCATGTGTTGGCACTACTGTGTAGGTGTGTCTCAACACGAAGAGTTTAGCTGGGATTCTTCAGTCACTTCTATCTCTTGAATAAATTCTAATACAAAAACAACTGATGAAATCAAGTCCAGACTATATCCTCCACTTGCTCACATGAAGTGTTGTCGTCTTTCCCAAATCTGAAGGGCACTTTGTTCTCACAAGCTTGTCTAACACCTCTCCCAATTTACCCTTCAAACTAGTTTGCAGTAGTTTATTCTGTGGAGCTGGTTATAGGGCTTCCTTCATGTGTGTTGCTCCTTCCAATATCCTGTGTTCTGAAGAAGTGCGATGAGAGAGTATTTGAGATTACACTGTCATTTGAGCCAGATGAACACAGGTAGAAATCTGTCTCATCTGCTGTATTTACCAGATTTCAAGATGGCTTCAAATTTAAGACAACCTCCAAATAATTGGGTTCTATATATGGAAACATTATAATGTGTTATAATTTTCCCTGGATAGAATCTAATTATTGCGGGGGTCATCTTGAATTCATTCCCGCACTTCTGTGGGAAGGAAAAGAGTAGGGGCCCAGACCCCTGCCTCTGTGCCACCTCCTTTTTGTCTGCCCTCTGCCCCTTCCATCTATTTGTGTTCTCCACCCTGGCTCGGCCTCAGCCTAGCAAGACTAGGGAGAAGCTGTGACAGCTTCTGGCTGGACTGGGCCAGGGCTGCTGGGGAGCAGAAAGTAAGGAGGAAGGGTAGCTACTAGGGGGACAGGGTGTGTGGTCTCCCCCCCCCGCCCCAAGCCACACACACAGAGTTCCCTGACCCCCATGCTGAAATCTCCCCTAAGCTTGCTGAGCTATGAACCCTGCCAAGTGAGCGATACTGGACAGTGGGTCTGTAGGAATGTAAGGCTGGAAAAGCCATTACTAGTGTAGGCAAACCATTTTGCATGATACCTTTTCACAAATTGGGGGCCTGCTATGTTACATATATTACGCACTTAACTGTGCAGTAAATTTGGCCTGGCCACATGTGCAGAGTAATTATCATGCCATAAGAATGTCTGTTCAGCTATAAAAAGAGCCAACCAGCTACAATGTTAGTACTTGAAAATGTGTAACAACGCTATAGCTGGTTTCTATCCAGCTTTTATTTGAATGTGTGATAGGATCCTGATCGATCTATATTAGGTCACTTTTGTTTCTATTATCCCTTCTCATTTATAGGGTACATTTATATTTATGAATAGTTGGTACTAATGTTAGCACTAGAATTGATGGACATATAGCTCAAATAGTTTTCTTTTCCCTGATATATTTATAGAGAACACAGTTGTATTACCTTATAAGCTTATCCCTTTTGGAAACGCCTTGCTTCACATATCCCAGCACTGCATTTGTCTTCATGGTAGCATTCAACTGGTAACTCATAGTCATTCTCTGATCAAATGAGGCCAAGTCCATTTTCTCTGTTTCCCAGTAATGAGCTCCCAGTTCATAGAAGAAATTCATGTTAATCCTGAGGTGCATGGCTTTGACCTTGGTCCTACTGAATTTCATCCCATTTTTTAGTAATCCAGTCCACAGTGTCATCTGGTTCTTACTGTATGATATCCCAGTACTTGTCAAAATTGACAGTGCCTCCCAAGTTTGTATTCTTAGTAAATCATTAAAGGTTGGTTCCAAGACTGATCCTTGAGGGACTCCCATCAGGTAACTCTCTAGAAAATTAGTTTCTCTTTTAGCACAGTCTGTTATCTCACTTTTAGCTAGCCCCCTATCCAATTCCAGTTCTTGGATTAATGGTACCACATGGGGAAATTACTAGTTATGCCCCCATGTGGTAACATAGCATATATTTTAGTGATGGCCACATAGGGAAGATCATCTGCTTTCCCCTTGTCTAGAAAACTCAGTTATCTGGTCAAAGAAAAATATTAGATTAGTCTGGCATGACCTACCTTTGGTAAACCCAGGTTGCATTTTTGTCTCATTTTGCATCTATGATCCTGATTTATTTTTTTCTTCAAAATGATCTTTAAATTCTTGAATGCTATTAAAGTAAACTTTTTATGTAGTGGCATTGTAGTTGCTCAGATCACTCTTTTCCTTAAACACAAGCACTGCATGTTGCTGTTGTCCATATCTAACTTGATTGAGGTGTTAAAAATCCTTTTGGTAAAACCTGCAATGTCGTGTACTAGTTCTTTCAGAACTCTGGGATGAATAGTAACCCTCTTTCTGATTTTGAGTGCACTGAACTTCTAGAATTTTGCTTGTGATGGCTGCTATTTCCATACCTCATTTATTTTAGCTAGTTTGCTTTTGCTCTTTTAGTCTGTCTTTGTCTTCACTGAAAACTGAGGCAAAGTATTTAGTTTTGGAGTCATAACTTGAAGATCTTTAATCTCTATTTTTGCTTCTCTCTCTAACAACCCTACTTTTTTCATTTAGTTATTTTTATGTGGCTGTATTTTTTCCCCTTATTTTTTAATATCCTTTGCATAGTCTCATGTGGCTTGTCTTTTGTCACTTGTCCCTTTGGCCCTTCAGTTTCTGATCAGATGTGTGGCTTTATTCTGTTTTTTGTTTTAAGAGTCTAGTTGATTTTACTGACTAGTTCTGCTAACTTTGCCATTTTGAAATTGAGAACCATGGGTACAGATCAATGCTTTTATCTTTCCTTGTAATTTGAACAGAGTCAATTTATTGAGCACTGATATTTTCAATCATCAGATTATCTATGAAATTGTGAAGACATCCTGTTTAAAAAAAGACATTGCAAAAATAATTTGTTTCAGCTTTGTTAAACTTCCCAAAGAGTTAGTTTGCATCATTTGGTCACTGACTTCATTATAGAACATTTTGAATAAATACACTTTAGCTGTAAAATGATTTTACAACTTTCCAAAGTTTTTATTCCTATCTGATTCATATAAATACTATCTGACTACTTTAATGCAGCATTAAAAATTAAAACATTTCAACATGTACCTAAATGTGCTTTGTACGATGAAGTTCTATTGCACTTAGGGATATAACTTCAGAAATGCAAACTTACTAAAATTGCTCAATATTCTAGTTGCGAGTTTAAAGATCTATTACTGAAAATTTTAGCTTTAAAAAAATGAAAAGTTCTTTTGAGTTTTTAGTCAGCATGATGGTGATTTTATTAGTATCATTTGTATTAAATAGCATCCAAAGGACCCTACTGAGCTAGTCTGTATATTGGGAGTGCTCAAACTTTCTAATCCCACAAACCAAAATCCTGACACAGCTGATGTAGTCAAGACATGGCTTTTGATATGTTACTGCCCCAGAATGCCAATGTGCTTGCATCACCTCAGCTCAAATAATGTTATTAAATGACTTTTTGGAATAAACAGTAAGGAAGAACTGAAGAGAATCCAAACTGGAAAATAATTAATGAGCAGATAATTAAATTTTGTTGACTCTCTTAACTAACTACTACTTAACATGGGACCCATATTTAAAGTCTTAGAGGACCATGTGCAGTTTATGAGCTATCGTTTGCCTTCTTTGCAAACATCAACATTATTACTGAGAGGGGCACCCAGGGCAGAGTTCCACGTTTGAGGGAGGAGGTCCAGCCAGAATAATAGCTGCTATTATTGCCAGTACGGCAGCTTGTGCTGTCCCCGTGCCAAAGCAACCCAAGGCATGGAGATGCATCATGGGGGATATGCATGGTTCCTGCCCCAAACATTTTTGTCTCTAAACAGTCAAAAGGAACATGTACAAAAGAAGCTGGTGAGGGTTAATATGGATTTAATAAAAGGAAATACTTGTATTTTAACTTTTTATGGGGAAGGAATGAAGCTTGGGGGATGAATAAATAGGGAGAAAAGGAAGGAGATGGAGGAAGGATGCTGTGGGTGCCTATAGATGTGCTGGAAAGCTGCTCTGATGCTCTGTAATTACAGTGCATTGGAGCAGACTTGGCTAATAGTGTCTGCTGGAGTGTGCTAATTAGTGTGCCTCCAGCAGCTTCCACGTCTTGTGTATCAGCATCTCCATGCTTCAAAATGGCGTTGGGGGTGCTTTAACTAAAGCTCTTCAAATGAGTGCCCTCCTCCCTATCCCCAGAACATGTGTAATAAAGGTGCGAAGGCATAGGGAGAGTAAATTGCATTGTGGGATTTCATGGCTGTCCTAATAAATCCTTATCAGATTTGGTTAGTCTTATGGATCACACAGCCACCAATGGGAGGAATTCCACAATTATAACATATTTAACGGTCCTGATGCACTGAACCAAAAGAGCCCAGTTTGCACTTTTTAGTTTAATTGGTTCTTCTATTTTAAATATGGACTTGAACAGAAGACCACCTGAATATAAGATGATGCCCCAATAATTAGATTCTATATACGGAAGTTATAAATTTGTTTATAATTTTCCAGGTATAGAGTTTAATCTTGGACGTTTGCCTTGAATTGTTCCTGTCCCATTGCTACTGCATGGAAAATATATCTGAGGAGGTCAGGTGGCCCTGTTACCCTCTGCCCTGCCCCAGCTTATTTCCTCTGCAGACTCTTTTCCCCCTACCTTGCTTCCCACCCTTGCTGTCAGATAGGGCTGGGCAAAGCTTTGGTAGCTGATTTGATTTGGAGGAGATTCAGCCCAATTCGGGGACAAGGTCTCTCAATTTGATTTGGTTTCAGAGATCAATTAAAAGCTTTGAATTGATTTGAAACATCCAAGTCATTTTGAAAAGCTTCAGAAAAGATTTTGCCACTCTGGAAAAGATTTGGCTGCTTGGGAGATTCGGCTATAGACTAAACGGGCAGCTGACACGGCTGCCTCCTGCTGGTAAGTCTGGGGTTGAGAGAGAGGAGGATTGGGGCTGGGACTGCGACAAGCTGCCCAGCCAGGGCAGGGGAGGGTGCATTACTTGGGGAGGGGGCTGAGAGTTGTGGGATGTGGGCATGGCAGCGCTGGGAGCAGGGGCTCTGCCTGGCTGCTGCTTTCTCAGCCAGGAAGGGTGTGGGATGCAGACGCGGCTCTCTAGGTGGAAGGGGGCAAGCGGCAGCAGGCCATAGCCCTGCTTCTAGTGCTGCTGCGCCTGTATCCCATGCCCCCCTGAACCAGCTGGTAAGTGGCGGCATAGCGGAGCCCCTGCTCCCAGTGCTGATGCGGGCACTGCAGTGCTGGGAGCGGGGGCTATGTCCTGCTGCTGCCTGGAGTGAGCTGCACCTGTATTGCACACCTCTCCTCCCATTGGCTGGGCAGGTGGCAGCAGGGCATGGCTCCCTTTGCCAGGGGATAGTCACGCGCAGCTGGAGGAGTTGTGGGAGAAGCCCCCATGGCTGCTCCGCCTGGCTCCAGCCTCCTGGCACTTAAGAAGAAAAAAAAAAGCCTCGTACTCACTGGCTGCAGCAATGGCGATTGGGACCTCTGAGGCAAAGCCCCCTGTGCAGCATGGGACAGTGGGGATGGCTCCCCCCTCCCCAGCTTGACACTTGTGCAGCAGCTGCCCTATGGTGTGGGTGCATTGTGGCTCTGTAGGGTGCTGCGCGCTGTCTAGGAGTGGGGCAGCTCCACATGTCAGCTGGAGCTGGCAGCACTCAGAACCACTGGCCCCAGCTCCCAGGCAGCGCACCATGTCCTGCCAAACCGCATTGCACTACACCATGGGACAGCTATTGCGTGGGTGGCAGGTGGGTGATCCCTGCTGCCCCCCACTGCCCTGTGTTGTGTAGGGGGGCTCTGCCATGACCTCTCAGAGGCCCTAATCGCTGCTGCAACTGGGAAGTGTGGAGCTTCTTATATAAAATGTTGGGACTAGGCTAGAGCTGGCTGCGGGGTGGGGCTGGGCAGGGTAGGGCAGCCATGGGGCTTCTCCTGTGTGTGTCTCCCCCTCCCTAGAGAGAGGCAGGCACAGCTGGAGGAACTGCAGGAGAACCTGTAGCCATCCGACTGTGCCTGCCTCTCCCCAGATGATCCAAATCACTGAATCTCTCTGAATCTGGGCCAACTCTCCCAAAGCCAATTTGGCTGAATCAATTCGTGGCAGTGATCTGAATCTCTGAATTGAATCGCTGTCCTCCGAATCAGCTGAATCTAGATTGAATACTTCCCTCTTCACACAGGCCTACTGTCAGACCATGTTTTCCCTAAGCACACAGAAGCGAGTGGCAAATTTGAAAACGCTTACTTTGAAACAAACATACTTGTAATCATTTACATACAGTCAAATTACCACGGGTACCCATAGACTTAATTCATCCAGAATTGATGCACTTTATCTTTTTGGAAACTGCTGCAAGTTTTAACACAGCCATTCTGTAAACACATTTTTTTCTGTAAGCACTTTTAAACACTTTTATACTTAATATCATGCACAGTTTGTATTAGTCTAAAGCCAAAAGGCTCATGAATTACCATATAGCTAGTTGGGCTAGGCCCCAGCAGAACCAGCAGTATTTCAAGCCATGGTGACCCCATAGCTCAGCACTGTGCGTGCGTGCGTGCGTGCGTGTGCGCGCGCGCTTGCGCTTCAGATACCTCCAACAAATAATCTGTGTGCTAGTTAGCCCCACGCTCCTGACTGGAACTAGGTGTTCTTGTTGTGAGTCCCGATATCCTCTAAAATGTATATGCAGATGACGTGCAGGGCAGCCTGGGCTGACTCTACCTCATGTAATGGACTGAGAGAAGAGGCGACCAAGGTATTTTGGGTGAACTGTTTGGGGCCCTATTTGATTGTTTTCCAGATATTTAAGGCTGGTGAAAGATCAGGAATTATTGGAAATGGGGAAGAAAGGCACAGCTCAGCAGTGGGAGTGAAGAGGAAGTAAAAACATATGCAGTGTAATGGTTTACCATTACCATTCAGTGACTTGGAAGAGAGTCGGTGCTGAAGTAGACTAAGCATAATGTCCATTACCACATAGGTTGCATTAATCTAGCTTTGTGGTAGGTTGTTACTAGTATTTTTGTCCCATATTTTTGATCAAAAGCACTTGTCTAGTCCTGGGCAATTATGAGGACCTGTTGCTGCTGGGGGTCTCCGTCCTCTGTGAGAGGGGTAAAGATCCTTGGGATGGAATTTGACTCAGAGTTGACAGGACAGATGACATGTGAAAAGACTGAGGCTATTGCAACTGTACTGTTTGTTGAGGGGAGGGGGGTGCTGGGCACGTGGTGCTGCTGAAGGTAATGCTGCTGTCGATGCTTCTATACACCTCCCTAGTCTCTCCTCCCTTAGAGTAAGTCATTCACAGAATCCAAAGAGCCATGTGTTTTGTTTGGAATGCCACATGGAAGCAAGTGATGAGGACCAGACTGAACAAAGTGAAACAGTCCAGAGACAGAAGAATGCCAGATGTCCTACTCTTCCTCTGGGCCAAGTACACAAGCCAGATTTACTAACTGGTCACAGGGGCAGAATCCAAAACAGCCCTCTTTGTCAAGTATTTTTCAGGGCACCTGGTATGACAGTGGCAGGTGTACATGATGATTAGGGACCTACCAGATGCATGGCAGAAGTTGAGTTCGTAGTGGCTCCATTAATCTTGCATGTTCCCCCACATGCATCTCAACCCTTACACCCCCCCGCCTCCTCCCTGCCCCATCACTGCTGATTAGTGGAGGACCCCGCTGCTCCCTCCTGATCATTGGGAAACATGATGCCATTTTTGCCTCCTCACCAATTGACAGCAAACAGCAGGGCTGTCTGGGGCTGATCAGCCAATCGGTGGCAGGAGGCGAAACCAGCTCCATATTTAAAACTTCAGTTTTTGCCTCCCTGCTGATCAGGAGTGGGTCGCAAGTGGTGTCCCTCCACCAATCAGTGGTGGGGAATGGCACAGGGGAACCTGCAAGATAAAAGGAGCCACAGTGCACCCCACTTCCGTCATGACCAATGGGAACCTGTGGGCCATGGTATTCCCATGGTTCTCCGAGGTTCTAACATGTTTCTGGGGAAAATACTATCTGCATGATATGGACCTAGTGACCCTGGTGAGACACCACCAGATAAAGGAGATGGTAAGGGCAAGAGATCTCTTATCACCCATGTACTTACTACCTGGTGACAGCTGCCAGGCTGTGTGGGAGCAAATCTTCCACAAAGACCTGCAAAAGGAGCATTGAGACTGAATTGGCAGGCAGCCCACTGGGACCTCCCTGTACAAGCATGGAGAAACAGTGCAGGGCAGAGAGGTCCATCTAACTGCCCAAGCCAAACCTGCCAGTGGAAGGCAGAAACAATTGACCACTTCTGGGACTGCCCATATGGATGACTACATGGTCTGGTGGGTGGCAAATTGGCTAGAGGGTTGTACCCAGAGAGTTGTGGTGGAGAGGTTGGTATTGACCTGGAAGGGTGTGGGCAGTGGGGTCCTGCAGGGCTCAGTCCTTGGACCGACACTCTTCAATGTCTTCATCAGCGACTTGGACAAGGGAGTGAAGTATACTCTGTCCAAGTTTGCGGATGACAGCTGTGGGGAGAAGCAGACACACTGGAGGGCAGGGAACAGCTACAAACAGACCTGGACAGGTTGGAAATATGGGTGGAAAACAACAGAATGCAATTCAACAAGGAGAAATGCAAAGTGCTGCGCCTAGGGAGGAAAAATGTCCAGCATACCTACTGCTTCGGGAGTGACCTGCTTGGAGGCACGGAAGTGGAAAGGGATCTTGGAGTCCTAGTGGACTCCTAGTGGACTCCAAGATGAACATGAGTAGTCAGTGAGACGAAGCCATCAGAAAAGCTAATGGCACTTTATTGTACATCAGCAGTTGCATGACGAACAGATCCAAGGAGGTGATATTTCCCCTCTATCAGGCGGTGGTTACACTGCAGTTGGAATGCTGTGTGCAGTTTTGGGCACCGCACTTCAAGAGGGATGTGGATAACCTGGAGAGGGTCCAGAGAAGGGCCACTCGTTTGGTTAAGGGCTTGCAGGCCAAGCCCTATGAAGAGAGACTAGAGAACCTGGACCTCTTCAGCCTCCGCAAGAGAAGGTTGAGAGGCGACCTTGTGGCTGCCTATAAGTTCATCACGGGGGCACAGAAGGGA
>JAGPOW010000261.1:5944673-5965929 GCA_030014935.1 Caiman crocodilus
CACAAGCTAGCAGAGAGCAGATTTAGACTGGACATTAGGAAGAACTTCTTCACAGTTCGAGTGGCCAAAGTCTGGAACGGGCTCCCAAGGGAGGTGGTGTTCTCCCCTACCCTGGGGGTCTTCAAGAGGAGGTTGGGGGTCTAGACAGAGCACTCTTTCCTGCCTTTGCAGGGGGTCGGACTCTATGATCTATTGAGGTCTCTTCCGACCCTAACATCTATGAATCTATATGCCAGTGAAGTGTAGAAGAAAATATGTGCACTCCTCCTGGTGGTGATGGGTTTCAGGACCTGGACCAGAGAAATGATTCTCTGTGGGCACTTGAGCAAACAGCAAGGGCCCTGACAGCCGGCTTTGACCAGTTCATTTCCTGCTTCAGGTATGCCCTGTAGAAGGCCAGGAGCCTGGCCCCAGACAGGCACTCAGACCCCACAGTTGAGGACTGTATTAAAATGGGGCTGAGTGAAATGAACTGGTACTACAGGAAGATGGAAGAGGATGATGGGAAAGAGATGGTGGACATATGTAAGAGAGGGGACTGGCGCAGACTTTCAGAAGCAAGCCTTCCAAAGAGAACAGTGAGGAGGACGGTGGTGAAGAGAACTATGACTAATATGGTGACGATGAGCGAAAACACTGAAATGGTGATGGGTGTGCTGTGCAAACGTTGTAAAAGGTCTTTTTAACTGTTAAAGTATGTTTTTTGGTCTGTCAGGTGAACTACAATGTTCACATGACAGGTTGTTAGAAGTACAGTTATAGAGATCTCAATCTCGATCGAATGATCAATCAAGATAAAAATCTGTATCTCAATATCTATATGCAGTAAAATCCCTTCTATCCGTCATGAGTGGGGAATGGGGGGGGTGCAGGTGTTCTAAAAATGCCGGCTCCATCAGGCATAGGGGTTCCCAGCTAGACGAAGAGCAGGGGGTGGGGGCTGTAGCTTCACACAGAGCAGCGGCAGCGCTGGGTAGTGGGTGGTGGCAGCAGCCGTGGTGTGCCAAGTTCCCCCCGCCCTCCGCCTCCTCTTATCCAGCTGGCTGAAAATTCCAGTTAGCAGTGTGTGCCAGTCAGGCAAATCGTGGCTAACAGGAATTTTACTATATATAGAAATAACTGTTTTTGTAAAAAAGAAAAAAATATATATATTTGTCACATACGGGCCATGTGTTTTATAGTCATGCTCAGTGTTGGCTTCATTTAATCAAACTTCTTAGCTGGTTTCCATTACTGAGCACATGTTGCTTTTGGCAGCAGTTTAATGATAGGCAGCATATTTAATGAGGTTTCCCTGTATACAAATATAAGGCAAGGAGCTTTTTCCTTATGCTGTTTGGGGGAAAAAATCCTCATCTTACTGTATTTACTCAACAGTGCATTAAAGGGTTGTTTGGTTTTTTCTGTCCATCAGGGTAGTATAATTTTCTGACCCCACAGAAGATTCAGGTGTTGAGTAAGAAAGTGGGGTTTTTTTACCCTCATACACTTTACTACAATTGCATTTAAAAGTCCAGATGTTGAAAATGCAAAATTCTCTGGCTAGCTTAGCAGAGAGAGCTTTTGTGATACTGTTGTATTATAGTTACAGGCATGAACTTGGAATCCCAGAGGCTAGATTTTACATGATTATCAAAAGAAGTGCATGTCTTTCTAAATGTTTTCTCCACTGTGCTAACTGTAATAGGTTTTAACCTCTAGAAATGGACTTGCTCTCTTCTTTGTCAGGCCCTATATATATATATATATATATATATATATATATATTCCTTTCTTTTACATATGTGAAGGTGTGAAAACTGTCTCATGTACCCTTGTGAAATTACCTGAGAGTCACCGGGAAAATTATATATAAAAATGTAAATTTTGTAAAACTTGCCTTCCATCATCTTTAAATGAAAGCCCGAAATGGTTCAGATCTGGACTAAGATAGTTGATTTCCTCGTTCCATCATCTGTAACACTCATGCTGAAGAGTCCTCTAGTTGGAGGGAGGCTGTTTGAGGTTTGCTAGGTTAGGCTCTCCTCCACACTTGAACGTGCTTCCTCAGGCCACGTATGGCAGACTTGTATTTGAAGACCTTTGGGACATGCTGCAAGGCTTACCTGTCTTCCTGTGCTTTTTTCTGGGCCTCAGACTTAAGGAGTTCATTTTAAAGGAAGCTTGATCATTTTGGCAAGTAGAATGTATTATGTTAAATTGTTCTACAAACACATTTTATAAATGTGTAAATGAAATTTTAAAATAAAAATGAAAATTGTGCTAATAGAAGACCTTTTTCAAAGATTTTATTCTTTTAAGCATAGTCTAATAATTTTTTCATAATATGGATATTCAGGGGATGTGAAAGGCTATATGTTAATATATTTAATGTTCTTTAATAACCAAGTAGTTATCTCCTGTTTGCCATTTTATAAATAAATTAATTTTTCATATGAGTTCTTAGTAAGGATTAATGTTACTGAGCGATTACTTACCCAATCAGGACCTAGTTACTTTAAATATTCATTATGGATACTTCACACAAACCTACTTTTTTTATTTTAGTTTTTTTAGAGGTGCTTAATTTTAACTAGAGGCTTTGTGCTCAATCTCTGCTCTGTTTCACTTAAGGTGCCCTTACTTCAAATGGCATAAATGCTGATACCAGTGCTGAAATAGGTCGTGCCAAGAACTGCCTTAGCCCTGAAGACATCATCGATAAATATAAAGAAGCCATTTCCTACTATAGCAAGGTAATGCAGTTTGTGTTATGAGAAATTTCTGCAAATTTGATGCGTTGTCAGTACACTTGTGCTTTAAAACACATGAGCATTAAAACAAAAAAATAGTAACCGTAGAATATGTTGTCTGTACTGTATGCAATACTTGCTTTTGCATGGTGTGTCTCTGAATTAATCGGTTTACACTTTTTAATCATGTAAACATAAGAAGTTCTACAAATGACAGATATCATTTGAAAAACCATAAGGTGCATTCATGCTTTGAATATTTATATTTAGTTCCATTGATACTTCTACTTCACTGTGTAAGATGGATATTAATATACTGTGCATGTTCTAGGACAGTCTTTTTGAGATATGCCTTGCAGACCTTATTGAAGGGCTTGCAAGTAATGGAATCATGGTTTTACTGACTGTTCCTGGAGGCAAATATTCAGAGCATAGCTGAATAAATAGAACTAAGGAACTGGGAAGAACAAATGTTGTTAAATAAACTGATCTTAAGAAGAAAAGAGAAACTTCACAGTCTTTAGTCATTCATCATGCTTTATTCCAGTTTTGTTTCTTGGCTACCTCCTTTGACTATGTGGTAATAAGATGGTTATAGATGGGGGGTTTTTTGGCTTGTGTGGGGTTTTTTTTGGTTTGGTTTGTTTTACAGTGAAAAGGTGAACAATACTAAATTCTGTGTTGGAATTAGTTGGGTATTCTTATCTTTTCTACAGATTACTTGAGTTGTGTTATAAAGTTGGCCAGCTGTATTTCAGCATTTTGTTCACTTCAGGTTTCCTTTCCCCCCTAGAGCCTAAATGTTTCTTAAAATGTTGTAAAATGGTAAAAAGGCTTTTTGAAAAAGTGCAGTTATGGGATTAAAAACTATGAGGTCCATCTCCAAATAAAGATAAAAATGTTAAATTATACTGAAGAGTATTGCAGTTTTCTTGACAGTAAGAGAACATGTGATGATGATGACTTGAGAAGTTGATTTAAGGATACATGTGATCTTTTATGCAATTACCGGATCTTATTTTTGGAAATATGGGATTGTGAGACTTGTATTTTGGTATAGGGCCCTCATTTCAATTTGGTGTCAGTTATCCTCTGAGTCGCACGGTAATTTGTTGACAAGTGCTATGTCTCAAATGATATATTGAACCAGAGCTCTATGACTACTTAGGATGTATTTGCATTTTTCAGGTATCCAGTATGCCTATGCTTCCCAATGATTTTTGTGTAATAGTGACAAGCAGGGTAAATTCTGGTTCTAGTGTAGAAGTAGCAGCTCCATCTAAATAGTATTGCATGTCTTCCCCGTAACTTTTAAGGAGCTTTTGTAGAATCTTCCCTTTTTCTTTTTCATTCTTGAGGTTCCCCTCAGGTACTGAAATACATGGCCTTGCTTTTTAGCTGCCCGGTATCTGAGGTTCTCATGCTTCTTCGTTCTGAGAAGTGTTTACCCCATTAATTTCCTATCCTTAATTTCTGTAATCGTAGTCAAACACAACGGTAATTCTCCAGTGTTCAGATCATCCAGAGGCAGATAAAGTTCTTTGGGTAAATCTAATATCTTTTATTAGGCCAGCTAAAGTAGTTGGTAGCTGTATTGTCTGCCTGTGTCCTTAGACCAACATGGCTACCAACTAGTTGAGTTGGTCTAAGCAAAGATATCAGATTTACCCAAAGCCCTTACTCTAAGGACATAGGCCAAGGACATCTTTTATTAGACCAACTCAAATGGTTGGTAGTTGTATTGGTCTAAGGCCATTGTCTGCATATGTCCTTAGATCAACACTGCTACAACCTATAATTTAGGTCATCAGACAAACTTTTGCATGACCATTGTCAATTTTGTTTGGTAGAGTAAATGCATTGTGGCTCACCTTCAGTTCCCTTACCTTTTATCTGCCAGCAGGCTCCATCCCTGCTGCAGCCTGGGGCACAGAGTAGGGTTCCAGCCCTGCCCTGTAGCCATGGTGCAGAGCTGGCACTGTTGTTCCAGCCTGGCCCTATAGTTCTATTGGCTTTGAGGAAAAATGGAGGTGTGTACCCCCTTGGTATTTCTATATAAGCTTTTTCAAGTGTTTTGTAGTTAAGTAATTTGAAAAGGCATAATATAGAATTCTGTTACAAAGCTATAAGAGAACTTGATTGGAAAAGGACCACTGTAAAGCTGACTGAGAGATATTAATAACTTCTTGCTTTTGTGCCATTTATATTTGTCCAGGTGTAACTTGTTTGCTGATGGTATTCTACTGTTAATATAATAAAGATTTGCAACATATGAAAGCATTCTGAACTTTTTCCCTGATCCATCTGTTTTCTTGAATCAAAATTCTGCTTTCAATGTCTAATTAATAATACAGTTGAGGTAAGAAAGTAGCTGCATTTAGTTTTGCTCCATTACTTTGTGACAGATGACCTAGAGTAGTGGTTTTCAACCTTTTTTCATTTGTGGTCCTCTAAACTTTTTTGAATGGAGGTACCAGACCCCTTTGAATTGTATGTGTAGGTATTCATATTGATCATAATCATCCACATACCACAAGTTGAAAACCACTGATCTAGGGTTTAATTCTCACATGTTCATTGGCATGCATCATAGGTTGTAATCCAACGTGATAGCTACCAATAAGAGGTAGTTATTTGGGTTTGATGAAATGAAAATCCTGAACTGTGTGTTGAGGAGGTTTGAGGGGTAGAGGCATTACTGCGTCTAAGGGAGAGGCACATTTTCTTATTTGTCATCATAGTTATTGTTCTTTTTTCTTTTCAAGTATAAGAATGCTGGTGTGATTGAGCTGGAAGCCTGTGTGAAGGCAGTGAGAGTCTTGGCAATACAGAAACGAAGCATGGAAGCTTCTGAGCTTCTTCAGGGTGCAGTTTATATCAACCTTCGTCAAGTGAGTGCATAATCTACTATTTAAAAACTTTGATTTTTTTTTTTCTGTTTGACAAATAATGCTTAGCTCCTTGTTGTTAGACCAGTAACATCCAGGCATCTCAAAACTTGTTAAAAACATTAGCAAATAAAACCTTGATTTATCTAAAATGTGTGAGGGCTTGGTTTTTGAAAGTGAAGGCTTTTATCGTTGTTGTTCTTCATTAAGTACAGACTAAATGTGATTTAAGAGGTATTTTCTTGTCAGAAAGATGTATTGAAAAGTCTCGCACTGCCTGTTTCTACATAAATGTACCAAGAGCTGTTCAATTAAAACTAAGATCTGTTGGAGAATAATTCCCACAGGGTACACATTAAGAAAAGAGGAAAGTTTGTAATGTAAGATCTAGGCATATGTACTTGGAGAGGTGGTAGAGGGTCATTTAGTCCAGTAAGCAAAGCCTAACAATATCCATAGCTGGAAGCTAAAACTACACAAGTTCAAATTAGAAATAAAGGATATGGTCTTTTGAATGAGAAAAACTACTCATTGTGGAATATGACAGATCCTCCATTACTTGAAGCCTTTATATAAAAAGGTGCCATAGATTAATCCAGTCAACAACTTCTGATCACAAAAATCAGCGGGTGAAATTGTGGCCTGCATGATGCAAGATAGATTAGTTTTGCCGGAGGGGGAGCTGTTCCTGCACTGAATCACAGTCGGTTGCCTGGGGCTCTGATGGAGGGGGAGCTCCTCCCGTGTCAGGCTGTGGTTATGTGGCATAAGCTTTGGTGGAGATGGACTCTTGCTGCTTCATGGTGCAGCCGAGTACCAGAGAGTGTTAGTGGGTGGGGAGCAGCTTGGTCCTAATGCCTACTTACCTTTGACTCGAGCAGTATCATTCAGCACTCCCAACCCCCTTCCTGACCTAAAGCGTTGCCAGTGCCTAACCAGTCTAACCCTCTGCTCATATTAGGAGCCTTCCTCTTTTAACCAACCTCGGGTAAATGCATGTCTAACACATCTGCCTAATCTTCTGCTGATGGAGGCTGCCTTTCCAGGTAACATTTTTGCAGAACTTAACCAACCTCATGGTTAGATATTAAAGACATTCTAACTTAAATTTCTCTTGTTTCAGTTTAAGCACATTACTTTTGTCCTGTCCCTTTTGTGTACAGTGAACAGTTGATCACAGTCCTCTTTATATAGGCTCTGTTTGTTTTTGAAGGTTATCAGCTCTTTCTGTCTCTTTCTTTTTTCTAGGTTTATACTCTCAGTTCTTCCAGTATTTCCCTCTGTGTTTCCTTCCATACCTTGAACCATTTTCATTGCTCTCTTGATTTCTTTCCGATTTGTCTATGTCTTCGTTGAGGTGTGGTGTCCAAAACTGGGTGCGCTGCTCCAGGTGAAATGTTCTTTTGATTTCATTAACATAAAGGAAGAAGCATCTTGTTTTAAAGGAAAGAAATGGAATCACCATCATAATTTGCAGACAGTACCAGACAGTCAAGAGCACCTCACCACAATAAAAATGAGTGTGTGATTGGAAGGGCGTCTGTTATAAGCAGGCTCCTACCCATACTAAATGAAATTATGTAATTGACTTCTTACTTATATTACCCTGGAGTTTTCCTATAATAAGACTCGTCTGTGTATCCAATTATGAAGAATAAATTACTACATCCAATTACAAGGGAAAAGAAACCACTTAAAAGTTTTTTCTTTAAGATAATTGAAAATCAAACAAAGTTGCCCTCTTTAAAGTTTGGTCCATAATAGTCTGCCAGAAAGCAGACCAGGAGAGGCAGAGACCAGCTTGTATTCCACTTATTGGCTGTAAAAGTGGATTTAAGTGCCTAAGTGAAACTATATTCCACCCTGTTCCAAGTGCCTGGAAATACATTAATATGTCTGCTTTTGTAACACACCGTCATCTGATTCTTAAGATCAAGTTAAAAAAACCTGGGGGAGGAGGACTCACCCTCCTTAACAGTTTTTCAGAGACTGGACCAGGATGGAATAGGATTGCAGGTAGGTGCCTAAATTGACTTAAGCACCTTAGGTGAGTTAGAATACAGTGGAACCTCGGTACTCGACTGCATTGCAACTCATCGAATTTGGTACTCGACGCATCTTGACTGGAAATCTTTGTCCCGGTACTTGTCGTTTGCTTGGTACTCGCCGGAGGCGACGGCAGCGCTTGCTCCCTCCTGAAGTTCGCTGCTCTGCTCTGCTCTGGCAAGGCACTGCCGCCATCGCTGCCCGGCCCCGCATTCCTCTCGCCCTCCCCTGGCGCGGGGAGGGCTGTTTGTTTGGTACTCGTCGTTTTTGGTACTCATCGCGCCTCTCAGAACCAATGAAGGACGAGTACCGAGGTTTCACTGTATGTCCTCGGTGCTTTTGAAAATGGAAGGTACTTTGTAATTTGAGGTTTATTTTAACAGTAGCCAAACCCAACTGAACCACATGAAATAACAAGTACCATGCTTCAAATGTCTTTGCTTCCATAGTTGTATCATAGGATCACAGAACAGCATGGCTGGAAGGGACTTCACAGTGTCATCTGGTTCAGGGTGGACCTTTTTATTTTTATTTTTTAAAAGTTCATAGACTGTAAGGCCAGAAAATGCTTTCTCAGGAATTAATTCCTGTTTGAACTACAGCATATCTTTTAGAGAAACATTCAGTCACAATTACAAAAATTATGGGAAGTTCTTCCAATGATTAATTATCCCCACTCTTAAATGTTTTGTCTGATTTGTTCAGCTTTAGGCCATGTGCAAACATTTCAGTTTGTTTTGGGAGAGTTGCTGCTTCCCCAGTAGAAACCACAAATATAAGGCCATTCAGGATTTCTCTTCCAGAGCAAAAATGGCCACTCCAGGAGAAAAATAACCTGGGCACAATAAAGGTTAAAGGCTCCTGAGAAGGTTTCTCCTCATGTTCACGAGGGCTCCCTGGCTGTGCAGTGGCTTGGGATTGGAACATCTGTTCAAGAAATTCCCAGCCTGAGCCCCCACTGGGGAGGGAAGCCCTGCGGCCCCAGTGAGGGGGTGGAGATGAGGGCTGGGAGCTCAGTATGTGTGTGAGTGTATAGAGTTGCCCTGGGAGGTGCCAGGGCAAGTGTGGACCTGGTCAGGTAATTGGCTGACTGCTACCCTGATGAGGGTTGCAGGAGAGACCCAAAAGACAGTACATCTGCCACCCAAGGTATGAGCTAGATAAAGCCTAAGGTTGAAGGGGCTCACTCTGAGAGGGAACAAGGTGATACAAGTTGTTGATGTGCGAAAGAGACCCTGTGAGAGGGGGTGAAACGTGAGAGGCCCTAGTGAGAGGAGGGTGGTATGAATGTGTGCATCTGAGGCCTGACAACGAGGGCTAAGCTTGGTCCAGCTGTAGGCAGGGAGCATTGTGTCATCTGGATGCCATTTGCAAGGACTTGGGCTGTGGTGTAGGGGTGGAATGGAGTCGTAGATAGCGACCCTTGGCATCAGGGCAAGAATGGGCAGCCTTCCACCTAATTAACACCATAATTATGTATCATTAAGACATGGCAGGCGAGAAGGTGGGCGGTTGGCTCAGTGGCAGACAGACCTTGAGAAGGCCCCCCTGTTACATCCAGGAAAAATGGAAAAACTTTTAGTTGCAGAATGTCCTCCTCATCGTCATGTCTGGTAGAGAAGTGGGCACAGCTTGAGCTAAAGAGTGGGTAGAAGAAAAATGTGTGTGTTACTCCATATATATATATGGAGTATCAGACTGTTTTCATTTTATATATTTGTATAAAATGAAAACAGTCTGATTAATGCAATGGCTTTCAATCTCCCTAGACTTGAGACACCCCTCAGAAAATGCAGACTCTTAAGCTTTCACTCTTTTTTGACTATGGAAACAATAGAACATGTCATCTGTTGCAAAGAATTCAGGCTGTAACAAGTCTGAATGTTTTTGATGCAATGTGTTCCTATTTGAAATCTCTGGGCTCATTTTGTGAGTTGTGTGTAGGTGTACACACACTTGACTGTGAATGTTGTGTAGTACCTCAGGGTTCAACAGCACCCTGGTTGCAAACTACTAGTTTAAGAGACTAGAGAAGGGCTATAATGTAGGAGCAAAGACACATGGTTAGGAATGGTTACAAAAAATTTATTCCTAAGCTCATTTTTTTTGAAGGTGCTCTGTAGATTTGCTGCAAGCATTAGAATTGTGACATCAGAAAGGGGGTCGGGGGGCACTTCTCACTTTTCTTGAAGTGTTCCCCTACCAGTGTTTGCATGACTCTGTCCTTTATTGATTTTATTTATTTATTTTCTGTGAAAGGGGTTTTATTCTTGTTTAGGGTTTTTGTCTGATTTTACCTGCATAGTTTCCATGAGGACGTTTGTTGCCTCATTCTCTGATTTAAATGTGTTAGAATCATTGGCTTTGTCACGGTGGTGCAGGGTGTTGTTTGTCATGGCAACAGAGATGCGTTAACAAACCTTACATTCATTGTTAAGGCAAGGTTGTGCCCAGCCCCAGCTTGTCTAACGTCTCTCCTAGCAATACAGTTGGACCAATAAAAGGTATCACCAGAAAACCTTGCCTTGTCACTTATACTTATTTGCCACTTTCCTGAGTGAAGTTGCTTTCACTTGAAATCATTGTGAAATATCCAGTAAAAACAGGTTAATTTTGAAGATATTTGAAGCCTTGTAGCACGATGGTTTGTTCAAACTGTACAATGTACACTAGGTGTCAGCAGTGATCCATTGCAAGATCCTGTCACTCTTGTTACTGGGTTTATTGTGGAACTGAAATATTTTTTAGTAGCCTCTGAGTTTTCCCAAACAAGATACCTTTCTCTAGTTGTCTGATTTCGGTGAAAGCTTGCCACTCACGCAAGAGAGGAAATAATGATCTCTGTTGAGATTTTTCTACCAAAAGTAGAGTGTCTGTAAAATAGCAAGTTGGTTGTTCTTGATAAAGTTAGTTCTTCTGATTTTTGACTTATGTCAAGACTAAACTTTTCACTAACTACTTTCTTCCTGACCCTACTTGACAATCTGCTGTTGCCTAGAAAGAATTTGTTTCCATTGATTTGAAATTAAAGAAAAAATTAAGCATGGAGACCTATTATCAATAATGTGTTCAGTCTCCAAGATTCCTGGGATGGTAGTATGGTCTTTTCCTTTTTTTTGAAGAAGGCTTGAAAACCAACAAACTGGTATATCTGTACAAGATCCTAGGAAATAAATATTTTTGAGTTGGTCTCATATGCATGAATTAATGCTGTTAATGTCTTTGAGAGACAGACAGTTGGGTTTGGCTGTCACTGTGTAATAATGAATGTATTTCTAACATGAGTGTTTTTGTTTTTTTTTTTTTGTTCCTGTGCAGTAATGATGACCATAAATCTAGCCTAGGTCTGCTTTCTCACAAAAAAGGTCCACAGTGACGTGTAACGTTTTTGTCTGCCACGAAACCTCTTTTGATCATGACACTACTGTGCAATAGACCGATCCAAAACAGAACTAAATTCAAACCAGTCTTGCACATGAAAGAATGCAATAAAATAGTATTACCAGTGGCTTTAAATCTAACTACTTCTCTGGTTTCCTGATGGGAGGGGATGTGATGATTGACTGGGGAATTGGAAGGTTAGAAAAAAGGTGACTATTGTATTAAAAGAGTAACTGAAGTTGCATTGTAGCTGGAAACTCAGTGGTATATTTCCTTTGGTCATACCGTTGTGTGCTGTGATCTCATGATATTTCATAAATTAAGGGAGGGCAGCATTTGCCTAGCAGGGTTTGGAAGGAACACTACTAGGGTGTCACTAAGTGATACTGGTGATTCACAAAGAGGTATTAGCAAAGAGTTGATAAATAAATTACAATACTAGGGAATGCCATGCTGCTGGAAACTTTATATCAGATGAAAATGAACATTAAAGTCTTTTCTACTTATAAGTCTTGACTATAGCATTTCAATATCTATCAGTAACTGTGATGAAGGGATTTTGTTCATTTCAGGGCAATGATACATATTTTAATACCAGGTTAGGAGCCTCAACTTTAATTTCCTAACCAAATTTTAATATGAACAATTGAATTCTGTTTAGCTAAAATTCCTCTTTTATTTTGAAGATGCTCTGATATGTCTGCTTGGCATAAACTGACCTGAGGAAGGGCTCTGGGGTACCAGAAAGCTTGTCCATGTCCCTCCCAACTATAGCATTGGTCCAATAAAAGATATTGTGCACAAAGATTCTTCTGTCGCATTTTTCCTGGATCATTACAGCCACAACATCACCTGAACACAACCATAAGCTGCTCATTTACTTTGTGATAAATGATATGTTAAAATGTTATTTGTAAGCAACCCTTTGTTTTAAATGCAATTTTAGTGTCATCTGTTAAGAACTGTTAGGTTTCCTGCAGTACTTTTCATCCGTGGATTTCTTAGTCTTTTACTGAGGAAGTCTGCATTGCTATCACTACCAGTACATTATGGTGGGGAACTGATAAATATAGTGAGGGGAAGCATGATTCAGGACTGGCCATCAAACCAGTGGTGGACTCTGAGTAGACTCTCTTGAGTCTGTCAGCTTCAACTTCTAGCCCACAGAACTTGTGGGAAATATAGAAAAAGTCATAGAAAATGCAGGCATTGCTTCAACTCTGTATAGAATTCAGCACACAGGCACTGAAGAAGATGCAAATAATCTCTAGCAGCATCCTTTAAATCTGTAATATTGGCTCCTTTTATTGTCCAATGTATCCTCTAGTTAATAAATGAATGCTTTAGTAAAAAGTAATTAGTTTTTCTTTTTTTTTTTTCCTTTCCCTTGAAATGTCAGCTTTCTGAAGAGGAAAAAATTCAGCGTTACAGCATTCTTTCTGAGCTATATGAACGTATTGGTTTTCACCGAAAGTCCGCTTTCTTCAAACGTATAGCAGCAATGCAGTGTGTGGCACCCAGCATACCAGAGCCTGGTTGGAGGGCTTGTTACAAATTGCTTTTGGAAACACTTCCTGGTTACAGTCTGTCTTTGGATCCCAAGGACTTCAGCAAAGGTAAGCCTCTGTGGGATAGTAGGTTTTTGCATATTTGATTAGGTGCTTGATTTTGTTTCCCACCACCCCCTGTAGCTAAGTTGCTTGGAAGACTTGAAGAGAGATAGTATCTTCTATCTACCTCAGTCTAGATGTGGCAATCGGAGCAGTTCTGTAAAGAAGCACGTTCATCTTACCTAATACTGATGCTGTGTTTGTTCAACAAACCTGACATTCTGATATCTGAGAACTACTACTGACTGTTCAAGTACATTATCTTATTGTTTCCATCCACTTGCATCTGCCTGCACTGGATATTCTCTACAATTATTGATGATGGTTTTTATCTTTATCTTCTGAAAAGCTCCAAAAAAATTGTTCCCTCATGAGAGAGGTGTATAAACTAACTTTGATACAGCAGAGCAAGTAAGGGGAACAATTTGTAATCGTATGAATGATGTCAGTTGGTGTTTCTTTTCCAGAAGTGAACAGCAATAAATATTTCTTATGATCGTCTCTTCCATTTAGGAAAACATTGATTTGTTCATGACTGGGAAGTCACATTTGACTATCATGTGTTATCATGGTACAGATATGGTGTGCTGGATATGACTGTTCCACAGAATTTTTTTTTTCCCCTCTCCAAATTCACACTTACTTTATTGAGTTAGATCTTCATTGCTACAGCATTAATAGTGTTCTAGTGCAGCATCACCATAACACAAGTCTACATTTTTAGTTTGTCTTGATTTTTCTACTTTCTCAAAATTTTTTCATTAGCCTGGTCATTCAGTTATTTTAGGTAATCTATTTTTGAAGGGCAAGTCATTTAATGTTATTTATAAATTCTTTGCAAGTTGAATACCAGATTCTGGTTAGTTCCTTTTCTTGCAGTTTTTGCATACTACTTTTTTCTGCACGTGTTCCTGGAAAGAAGTCCTAAACAGTAGACTGGTTTCCTATTACTTTCAAGTCATGTGATGTTCATGGCATCACTTTTTGGTTCTTGTGCACCATCTCATTCATAGTTGCTATATGCTGTTGCAGCAGGTGAGTTATTCATGTTTTCAACTATGGGTCAGATGTATTTTTTGAGAAGATGGTAAGGATTCCTTAATTTGGAGTATAAGTAAAGTAGTTTAATAACATTATTATGATGATTCATACAAGACAAATTATTGAGCATGTTATAATGATGGTTAAGCAGCAAGCATTTGCTGGTCCCACAGCAGCTCAGGTTAATGTCTCTTGCACACCTTATTTAAATGTCCTGTTCTTTTATTTTAGTAGTTTAAAACACATTTGAATAGCAGCATACGTAGAAATCCTGGCTAGCAATGATGTCTAGACATGTCAAAGGTTTTCAGTTCTTCAAAGCAAATTGGGATCCTATTTTGTAGTTTGAGAATAAATGGAAATGACGTGTCCATTCCAACCCATTATAACTGATCTCAGTTTTTTCTTCACCTTTGCCTTAAGATCTTTTGAAGGTCTTCCACTAGGTTAGAACATGTAAATAGCAGTTGTAGGTCTGTATCTTTCCTGTTTCAACCACTGTTTCCAAGTGTTTAATGACTGCTGGCGTTTAGTTACTTCACTGATCCACAGTGATCACTTCAAGTATCCTTATGGTTGAAGAAGAGTGACTGAAAAAATTATTTATATTTTTTTTCTGTTCTGTTATTCTGAAATGTCATAAGATCTTGCTTTTTCACATCTCTTCCCACCTTACCTAGTTTCATACCTGTGTCTCCCCCGTCTTTAGAACTTTCTAGTATTTTTTGTAACTCTTGTGTCTGTACTCGCCTGTCCCTGGTCCTCTTTCATTTGTTCTAGTTCCTGCTAGGTTGTTTGAAGAATATAACTTGGGAGCTTTATACAATATAGAATAGGGGTCGGCTGTGTTTTTTGGGCAGTGTCAAAAAACCCAGCAACCCTAGCTTGTAATTTATTGGTGTGCCGGGGTAGACGGCAGGGGAGCTGCGAGGAGCCTGATCCTTGTCGTGGCAGTGCAGCTCCAGGCTCATCCCCACTGTCCATGCGGAGGTGTGCATGCCAAGCAAAATGCCTTTGTGTGCCATTCTCTGGCACCTGTGTGTGGGGGGGTGCCTGCCCTGATATAGAATTGATTGCCAGTTAATGTGAAACATAGAAGGTAAGAGGCTTACAGCTTACTGCAGAATAAGAATGCTGGACTCACTGCAGACTTTGCAAGAGTAGGACTGTTAATGAGTCCTGGCTTGTTTCCAGTTTAGATGAGCTGAATGGAATTACTCAAACTCTTCATTCAGTCCTTCATTCCTTGTCCTAATCTGTTTTGTGCTGCTGCTTTGTCATATTTTACCCCTGAAGTGATTTGAAAGATACCTCTCATTCTCACTGAACTATCGCTATGTAAATTGTGCATATGCTGTTGAAGTGTTTGAGATCAAAGTCGCTTCATAAGCGTGTAATATTAATTAATAATCACACTGATGCTAATGTGGAAGCAAGAATTAAAATATTGATTTTAGGCTTCATTAAAAACTTGTGGAAGGAGACTTGCCAGATGTTAAAGGATAATAGCTGAAGAAAAATATTCAACTAGATACTTTTTAGCAATATTGCAAGCATTAAGAACTAGACCAAATTAATGGCACAATAGAACTGCTTGCAAACTGTCCTGTTATAACTAACTGTTCAGGTTAATGAACATCTTATCAGGAGGTAAAATGGGGAAAGGTTTCACCATTAGCTGCTCCTTGGTAGCTGTGTCATTCTTGTTCATCTGCAGTAATTGGAAGCTAACTTACCCTTGTTTCATTTCAAAGTAAATGCACTCATTTACTTTGATTTAGCTTCCTATAGCCATTAGTGTGCACGTGAGCAGTTGCTGTGGTGCATCAACAGAAAATCCCCGTCTCCTTCGTGAAGATTAATTTTTTTAGGTCTGTACCCTGAAAAAATTATATTTGTTTCTCTTTGATTTATTAAGATTTCTTTGAAATAAATATTTTTTTGTAAAGGTTAAATAACGGTTGGTTAAAAAAACTTCTGTATTTAAAGTGAGTGGAGTAGTGTTTGATGGCACACTGCTTACTCAATGAGTTAAAAACCTTCACATATTCTGTCTCCTACTTCTCAGGGAAAAGATAATCTGATTTTTCTAAGTTGTAAATGTAACTTCACTGTGTAGTCCAAGAGTGTACAACTAAATTTAGAAGTTGACTGTAAGTAGGTACTCTAGTGAAAGGGTGGGGGGAAGCATTTTTACCATTTTTTGCCTCTAAATTTGACTGCTGACTTGCATTTTTAATATTTTCAGGTTTATATACCATGTCTTTAAATTATCACATCTATAGAAGACCCAAACATAACTGTGCTTTAAGCCACTTTTTAGCTTTTAATAAAAATGTGATAAATGAATTCCAGTGTTTTATTCTGCAGGAACTCATAGAGGATGGGCTGCAGTTCAAATGCGTTTACTTCATGAGTTGGTCTATGCCTCTAGAAGAATGGGGAATCCAGCTCTTTCTGTCCGACATCTGTCCTTCCTTCTCCAAACCATGCTAGATTTTCTCTCTGATCAAGGTAGGAATTTTTATTAAAAGTTATAAATTACTTTATTTTGAAATTTAATGAAGTGATGCATATGTACGTGAAACATTTGAATATACTTAAATTAAGAATTCAGAAGTTAGAGAATTTTGTTTGAGCACAATGACTGACATAAGCAAGCTACATGTGTCCAAGTCATGTTTCTGTGTAAAGTCTGTCTTCCACATTTTGTGAGAGACACTCTTCAATATTTTTATATAAGCACATTTTGGATAGGGTTGACTGCCTGGCATCAATATTCTTTTTCTGTACCTAATTACATTTATACAGAAAAAATTATTTGATTTTTAACACTTTCTCACACTATTTATCATGTTTGGTCAAACAGTTACAAAGAGTTCATAATTGACTGCATATCTTAGAGAAGCTATCTGAGATGGCATGATCAGTGAAACTGAACAATGGATGCGGTTAAGAAAAGGTATTCTTTATAGAGTAGCAGTCCTCAAACTAGGGGATGTGACTCCACCTGAGATCAGGGCCCTCACAAACATCACAAAGCATCTTATTCACCTGTCGGAACAAGTAATTGTGGGGACAGATAGGGCTTCACCATGAGGCCCCTGATATGCAGTAGCTGTGTGTTTGCTCCTGTTCTGTGCTCCATGAAAGCTAAACTAAGGGCAGTTTTAGCTCTAGATTTATTTTGCATTGTTGGGCAGTTCTGTTAGAGTAGTTAAGGCACAGTAAATCCTCTCCTTATCTTAATGATGCAGAAACAATGGTGACTATGAACGAGGTCATATAAAACTGTTGGACTGAGTGGGGTTCTGAATAGAAAACATCTAAAAACCAGCAGTCACACCAGAATGAACAACCCTCTCCAAAAGAAAAGAATCAAACCTTATTGTTAAGTTTTGAGACATCAGCCTTCAGTACCTGGATGCTATGCAATCTAGGCCATAGAGTAGTAGGGCTGGAAAGGAGGTCATCTAGTCCAACCCCATCAGATCATAGTTCTTATCAAAGGCTAAGGCTTCCCCATACTACTTGCATTTGTATACATACATTGGATACATTTTGCATTTCAACCTACTTGCTTCCCTTTTTACACCCGTGGTTGCTGTCCTGTGGCTCTTTCCCAGAGTTGAGCTGCTGATTTCTGGTTGTTTCCCCTCTGGATTGTATGCTCTGTTACTAAAGCATTTTGGTCAACACCCCCTGTGGAACCTAGATTAAAGCTGTCCTTAATAGGTTGGCCAGGTGATGCCCAAAGATGTTCTTTCCAGTTCTGGTCAGACAGATCCCAACTCTTGGCAGCAGTCTTCCCCAGAACATCCTCCCACTGTTGAAAAATCAGGAGCTTTTGTGTCAATACCACCATCTTAGGTTCACGTTTACTTCCGTGATCTGTCATGTGCCTGGGCATTGCCTTCCAATTCAATCTACCGTGCCCAGCAACGGTATTAGAGACTGGATGTTGGATCCTTTTTTCTTATTTAAGTTCTATTTCAGTAGGTTTTGTTAAATTGTTCATACCCACTTCTTGGGTGCTAGGTTTTGAACAAGAAGTGGTGCTGTACTAAATTCATTTAACTTCACATGTGCTAATTGGCTCTGCCTCTGAACAGAGTTCGTTTGCATGTGTGCAGAGCCACACTAATGTGATTCTGCTACTTCTGATTTGGGTGCTGTTGTACATGGAATGAGTGGAGCAAGTCTCAGCCTGGCAGTGGCATATCTTGTGATGCTACCTTTTGTTGTAGAGAGGTGCTCTGGTGCTTTAGAGTTCATAGTTGCCTAAACTTTCATGACTGAAGTTACTTAAAGTGCTTAAAGCTGTGTTGCCACACAGAGGTGCTGCCATCATCTGAGCTCAGCTACTTGATACCTGTCTCATCTAAGGCAGCAGTTACAGCAGTTTTCATGCAAAAATACATGAAGTTGAAGAAGATGGAAATAGTTGTGACCACTATCTAAGTAATTTCTTAGTGGTTAAAACATGCTCCAAGAGGATGAGACACTTGGATTATATGGTCTCCTCTGCGGGAAGGGATTCAAACCCATATCTTTCATCTCTCAGGAGGGAGTCTTAACCATCAAGTAAAAGGCAAGGCTGGGGGCAGGGGAGCAGGAGCGGGGGGCCTCTACTCCTTTTGAACTGATGGGCTACTGTGCAGTGAAAAATGCAAGAAAAAATTTTCTTGGTTCACCTTAAATGTGTGCAAGTTAATTTTCCTTTTTGCAATTGTTGCTTCATGGTTGAAGATGTTGGGGAACTGAACAAAATGATCTGACATGGAGTTGTTTTTAAAGTTGCTTGAGGACTTTCACTGGCAACTCTCCAGCATAGGATTTGGCTGGCATGCTGTAGTTCCTCTGCTGTCAGTGAGGTTGTTTTATTCAGTGGTCAAAGAAATGTTGAAGGATACAAACATAAATCATCTAATGCACCAGAACAAATGAAGACAATATTTATAGCTCCAAGGAATATAAATGATAGTATTTGATTTTGGTTTAATTTGCATACTGTTGAGTAAAGCATGATCTGAATTAATTATCGATGTACTTACTCATATTTGTGGGGAGGAATTGGGGAAAATTAACCCCTAAGTTGAACAGGGTGGGGATGAAAGGGTTCAGGAACGTTTCACCCTGTTCCTCTTTACCCATCCTGAATAAAAAATCCGAAGCTAATGTAAGACACAAATGTTTTACTTACAACTTGAACACACTGTAGACACACTCTGCACCTCCACCGCGAGGCACTCCAATGCCTCGTACCACACTCCATAGATTCCACCGCGAGGCACTCCAACACCTTGTACCATACTCCGTGCTGGCAGTTCCCTTTAAACGCCGTAAAACGCCACTACATAGAATTGTAGTTAAAACATGAAAGTTTAGCGACTCTGATGGTATCAGGTCTGTCCACTCTTGTCAGGGCTTATCATAGGTGGGTTAATCTACGGTGGTGGATATCGATGTTTCACACCACGTCAAGCGTTGGCAGTTTCGTACCATCTCGGGCTAGAAAACAAACTCAAGATTTATTAATAATTGTGCTACGTCGGCTTAGCCAGTTATGATGAGCTGAGATGGTGCGTGCAGGTGAGACTGCTTCAAGAGAGATTAGATAGGTGTTTAGGTATTCACCTGGTTCGAGTATGACACCGGGAACTGGACTCGGACGTTTGCTAGCGGCTGTGGGAATGGCTGGCTACACTGGCTGTTGCGCCAAGTAACACGGCTTCCAAGGTGGAGGTGGTACCGGATCATGCTCATCCCACAAGGCCTTGGTAGCGTTCATGGCGATCAGTACGTCATTGTGCTTGGTCCAGTTCTTGAACGACCCATTCTATTTTAGTCTCAGTTGTTCTTTGTATAATCCTATTTGTTGCTCAACAGTGCCATTAAACTGTGGATGATAAGGCAGATGATGATGCCACTGAACATTGTATTTCACTGCAAATCGCTCCAAACCTTTAAAGGGCGGTCCTCCATCAGAGTGTATGATGTGAGGGTCTTGCCAATGAGCGAGAGCGAGCTGTAAGCATCCTTGAATCGCAGAAGTAGTGGTCTTTCTTGCTGGAAGGACAAGAATCTGTTGGGTTCCTAGATTCACAATTGCTAATCCTTTTTTTTGGTGGTTTGGCTCCTGGGAGCGGTTCAAGTAGATCTACTTGCCACACTTTTCCCGGAGCGTAATATGCTGGATCATAAGCCTTTTTGGTGTCTGTGATGCGCCGGCGTCTCTCGTGAGCAGGCAGAGCAAGCTTGAATTACTTTCGTCCATTGTTCTATGGTTGGTCCTCCTTTTCCTTGCTCTCTCCAGTCAGCTTGTGCCCTCTTTACTCCAGGGTATCCCCAGCGTTCATGGAGCCAGACCAGAAACGGATTGGCGTTGACAGTGCCTACGATGTGCAGCTGAGGTGTGTTCTCTTGGTCTCTAGTTTCTTGCTGAGCTAGCAACCAATCTACGGTGGCATGCCCGGGGTCTGTGTCGGGTCGATGGGATGGAGTGTGCTTGATTAAGGGACGGATGGAATTTAACAGGATTGCCTTGACATCATCCCAAAGATCTGTATGCTCTTTTACCCGTGCCATTCCAGTAACCGTCTTATATATGTATTCCGAGTCTATAGCTATAACGGACACTGGAAGTGTTCCATCGTGATGCTGATAAGTATGCTCGAGAGCTAATTGAAATCCTCTCAGTGCAGACGTCTGAAGTGATTCTTCTGGATTAGCTGCTTGAATCTTGTAGTTGTGACAAGGGTCAGAGTAATATCCGTAACTTTCACTGCCACGGGAAGTACCGTCTGAGGATATCCATGCTGGAGATGTGGTTCCGTACAGCCGTGGCACATCAGGCTTGTCCTCCTCGATGGTTAAAGTCATTTCTCCATCTGCAACCTGCCACGCCGACCAGTGATACTGATGACGGAGGACTAGGACACTCCAGGTCTTTGACGTGCCCTGATATTCTGGATTTATCTTACCAGGATGAAGTGATTCTAGTATGGTTCCGCCAGGCGTGATGAATACACCTGGTTTACTGCGAGATGTGCTCCCAGTTGAGCGTCAAGCATGATTTTTCCTAAGCAGCCATATCGGTGCTGGTAGTTTTGAAGTGTGCGGTGACCAGTGTATGTGAGGTTGCCTGTTTTAGCATCACTAGCTGTGAACCAAATATGCTCAGTAGTGTACCCTACATGAATTATCAGGGGATTGCCTGCAGGGGGTGCGATTAAGCGCATCTCCTTGACTTCTATCATAACCTTTTCCAGTGCAGCTTGATCATGCTCGTCCCATGGAGTTCTATGCTGTGCCTTCTTGCAGATCTGTTGCTGTAATCTTTGGAGGACTCTCAAGCGTGGTGGTGTTATAAAGTGATGAAGCCAGTTTAGTTGGCCCGGCAGGCCTTGAAAATTCGCCTGTGTAGTCGGCCAGGGCAGGGGTAACTCGGGGGTGGCATTATCATATCATAGTATCATATCATAGTAGTTAGAGTCGGAAGGGACCTGGGCAGATCATCTAGTCCGACCCCCTGCCTTGGCAGGAAAGAGCACCGGGG
>JAGPOW010000261.1:5973500-5984257 GCA_030014935.1 Caiman crocodilus
CTAACTGTGAAGTAGTGCCTCCTAATGTCCAACCTAAACCTGCTCTCCAGTAACTTGTAACCATTGGTCCTAGTTACCCCTGGTGGTGCCCGGGAAAAAGAGCCTGCCCTATTTCCTGCTGATTACCCCTCAGCAGCTTATAGGCAGCCACCAGGTCCCCCCTCAGCCTCCGACAGCCTGCTCCCTTTTTCTTTAGTTGTGGAGGGTTGGCCAAGGATCCACTAACCAGGACCCTGGCCTCTCTGAATAGCGGCCTGAAGCTTGCCTCCAGACTATGGGCCCTGGGCTCCCTGCACCAGGTCTATAACTGAAAACAAACCAACAACCATAAATAAAATAGATTGCACTTGTCCTGTGCTGGTCATCTAGGGTCTCTGTAGTTTGTCCTCCATGTTGTGGTACTGGTGCCTCAGTTGCCCTGTCCGGGCGCAGGTGGGTAACAGAGCCTTGGCCGGGTGAGGGAAGCCTGCCTGGTGACCATGCCATCCGCGTGCATTCCTGGTAGTGGCCCCCTCTGCAGCCACCTCTGGCCGCTCTTGACTCCCCTCTCTTGTTGGGGCTGGCCCTTCCACCCTGCCTGGGTCTCTGGGCTACCAGTTGCCTGCAGCTGGGGACACTCCCCAATCTGGGACTGCTCACAATGCCTGTGCCTGTTGTGTTGGCTTCCAGCCGGCTGCCAACTGGCCAGTGCAGCTGCAGCACAGCTGCATCTGTTTCAGAGCAGGTGGAGGCATGGACACAGATGGCACAAGAAAATTTGTTAAAAATGAACTCTAAATAAGTTTAGCCTGGAAGTTAGGTTTCTGATCTTCAAACTCAAGATCTCTGGCTAAGCTTTCCAACAGGATTGGTGATAGTGGTAGTAGTCATGGAATGGAACATAGTTAGTTTTATCCCTTTTCATTTTATCACTTTCAAAAACTGATGTGCCGGATACTCCATGTAGATGTATGTTATTGCATAACACTGTCAGTCCCGAATTTCCTATAATGCTTCCATTATAACAGCTATCAGGCTTGCGTCCACATGAGTGGTTTGTGGTGCCTCAGAGCCTTTTGAGGTCATGCAAATGCACACGGCACATGTGGATCTGTTTGCCATGCTGAAGCGCGAATATGCAGTGTAGCAGCAAAATTAGATACTGGGAAATCCTGGCATCAAAAAAAAAAAAGAAAGAAAAAAAAGAAAAAGAAAAACCAACAAAAAAAGCCCCAAGGGAAAATAGAAGTGGGGTGGTATACATAGCTGTGGCATGTGCCGCCTGAAACTGGAGCCTGGCTGGTGAAAGCCACACACAGGCTGTTGGCCAGGGTTTGCATGCCCAGATCACCACTGCTGCAGCCCTGGGAGCCCTCAGGACCCCAAATAAGGCTGCTGGGGTGAGCCGAGGTGTTGGCTGCACTCTCTCCTACCCCCCACAGGGCAGTTACTGCAGGGGTGTTCCCTGGGGACAAGCAGCAGCAGCACGACTATGTGCTGCTGCAGCAGTTTGTCCCTGGGGAAATGCATGTGCACACTTGTCTGGATGCGCCCTGGTTGTCTGCATGTTGGTTAAATACATGCACATTCTTCATTCCCATGATCTACTTCAAATGTAAGTGTATTCTGTTTAACTGCATAATTGCTGAAAGAGACTAAGAGCGGTCAAACTCAAGGCTGCTATAGCACCTCCAAATTGGTTAGGTCACTTTTATGCCTCCAGCATGAAATCGATCATTCTGAGAAACCAGGTAAGTGTCTAAATGAGGTGCCAAAAATGCAGTGCAGGTTATTTCTCTAAATACTGAGCATTGGGGTAAGTGCATAATCTTGGTACGTGCATAGCCTTTTCTGTCGAGTCTGAAGCTGTGTAGTTCAATGGACACTGCTTATGATAGCTGGGGAATGGAAACAGCAGTTCAGGAGGGCTTTCCCAGTCCTGTGGCCTTAAACATCTTTCCTGTGCAGTTCTTAAGGTGTGCTTTAACAAACTAATACTGAATACTGGTACAAAATGAGATGTTCTATAGTAGGTGAATGCTTAGTTCAGTTGAAAGTTGCTACGCCAAATGAAATCTTTAATTACTTTGCAGTTCCAGTTCTTTCTGTCAAGGTACTAGAAAAATAATGTTCTACCATGTTGGCATATACATTTTGAATAATGGAGTAGCTGGATAGGTGTGTGAAGAATGAGATGTTCAGCGATATGAGTGTGTAATGCATAATGTTCGTTTGGAAAATATTTCACTGTAGAGTTGGATTAAGATCTTTTTTGCATGGTTGATGCATGAAATTAAACGGTAAAAATAGGCAAATTCCTAATCTTTTTTCTATTCCTTTGAAACAAAACTGTAGCCATGGCTTCTAGAATACCAAAAATAGCAAGACATTGAGATTCAGCTGGCTGCAATTTGAAGGTACATCATTAAACCAATTAATGCTATTACTACATGAAGAGCTTGTTTCAAGGTTTGAAAATAAAGGTTTATGGCATAACTGAAACTAGTGTTTTTTGTGTCTCAATTTTCCGAAAACAACTTCTTGAGCTATTATTTACAAGATCTGTTGACTGACTAAAGGTTAAAATATGAAAACAAAATAATTCAGCTCTTTTGAGCATAAGTTCTAAAATTCCTTCCATGCCTTTCTGTTCTACAGCATGAAAAGCTGTTGCTAGAACTGTGGCAGATAATGCCAATGGTTTTAAAACTGTAAACCTTTTTAAAATTGGCTTTTATTAAACATAATTTTTAAGCACCTATTTAAAATTAATTCTACAATCACAACAATTCTGAAGGCCTAAAATCATTTAAATAAAATAATAGTGAAGCAGTAATTGCAGGTGAGGTTTATAAGAAAGTTGAACCAGTGAAGTGTCACAGCAATGTTTTGACCATAGTAACGTCTTCTATAGCTGCAAAATACATTTTTCATATCAATTGCATTCAGCCAGTGCCATCTCATTCAAAGTTGAGGAACCGGGTGTTGAAAAAGTAGGAAACCACCATGCTTTGTTTGCATTCATTAACTGGAAGAAAGCAAGAGGGTGAGATCTACTATTTAGGAAATCTTGAAGGATATGATTACAAGAAACTATCAATACAGTATACAAACTATGGATATTTCCTTTGTTTAATAAATTAGTCATTTTAAATATAAAACATGTTTTCATAACCTGAGTTCACATTCACAACAATAAGATAATTTTCTAACACTGTTTTGTGCATTTTAATTGAATTAAAATTACAATTCAACTGTACTTTGCAAATCATGATGAAAGCTAGAGAATAAAGTATGAATATTAATAAATGCTAAGCTTTATGAATTAATGTGGGTAGGTATAATGAATCCTCCTGATTTTAGCTAAAAAGGTACCAGCGTTTTTTATACAAGCTGTGGTTGCAAACCAATATGTTTTAATAGTTTCCAGCAGCCTTAGGAATTGAGCTTTTTTTTTTTTTTTTTTTTAAGGAAAATAACTACACAGTGTACACCAGTGGGCTTCTTCAATATCGCACTAAATTCATAGACTATGCTTTAAAAACCCTTTTTGTCAATTGTCCTTAGGCTGATTCTAGACAGAGGCTCCTGCAAGGAAAACGTCTTTGGGGAGGAGGAGAGCCAACACTGGAAGAGGGATAGAAGCTCTTTCCTAAGATCCAGTCATCCAATATTGAGTTCTGAACTGATTGCATGGTGCTAAGGGTGGCACTGCCTCAACTGACAAAGTGTAATGTCATCTGGACTCTTATTAGCTCAGTATTGAGTACAGCTACTCCTCACATAACGTCGTAGTTACTTTCTTGAAGTTAAGGGAATCCAGTTATGTCATGGTAGTTACCTACTAGCAGGCGGTGGCCAAATAATGTTATAACTGAACATTGCATGACATTAAACGAGTATGTTCTGTAATAGATCAGCAATGTAATAATGAAACAGCGTTAACTGGGACGACGTTAAGAGAGGAGTACCTGTACTTGCATTCATTTTCATTCACTTCCTATTCAATTGGATCTTTCTCAGCAAGGAGACAGTTCCCACTAGTTTGTCAGACTCTTCTGGTGAAAAGAGGCAAGATAATCGGGGAGAATGTATTTCTTTGAGTCTGTGTCAGCATCTAGTGATGTCCTCTACTAGTTGAAGTAGTCAACTCTCAATCATCTACCTTGGCAGGAAAAATTGAAAATCTTTCAGAACATGTTGACAGACTCCCAGATGGAAGTCATTTGAAAGAAATGAGTTGAGTTTTTGCAACATACCTCTTTGGGACATCTGGTAATGCCAATTATTTTGAGCTGATAGAAATTGTATGGCAAATATCAGTGTCTATCAGAGCCGTATCATATACGGCAAGTGGGAAGTACGAAGTCCTGAATAGGGATTTGATCTGTCTTACTGCCTGTTATCTTGCTCATCTTTCAAAGAAAAATAGAAGCAGCAAAGTCCATTCCTCAAGAGAAGAAGATCAAAAAGGTGTACCTTTTGGGAGAGGTCTATTTTTGGCAAACCTTCAAGGGCTAGTAACCAATTATCTAGAATTATTTGCTAGATGTGACTTGTTCCTCAAACAGGGCTTTTGAGTTAATTTTTTATAAACATCATGGGTAGAGCTGGAAGAGAGGTAATCCAACACTGCCACCAGTGTTGTTGATATAAACATTTTAATATTGATTTATTTCTATAGAAATTATCAGCTGCTTTTTGGACCTGCAGCCTAGGTGCGTGGTGCTGGGTCAGTCCATGGTATGGTCTGATCCTGCCAGGCAGTGCAGGCTTGGAAACTTGGCGGTAGCAGAGTGGTGGCAGTGTTAATTGCTGCCTCTCCCCCACCACCAGATTTCTGGACTTGTGGGAAGTGCTGTGGGCCAGATCTGGTGCTGATGAAATAATTTTTTGTGGCAAACCCTTTGGGAATCACTGGTCTAATTTGTTCTTAAAATCTCCGGGAAAAGAGATGTCATGATATTATGGTAGTCCCCCTGTATTCTGCTTGAATGTTCCTGATTGAAAATTTAAGCTGATTTTTTTGGTGTAGTTGTTGTTGGTCTTCCCCCATTGGCCATTGTTTCTCTTTACATGCTGGAAGATTGACTCCCCCCCAACCTTCTCTTTTCTAGGCTAAACAAACTCATTTTCTTCAACATTTCTAAGTCATTTTTCTTCCTTTCCTTTTTACAAAAAATGTGGATACATTTGTAAAAGCATGGTTGTCAAAATAAGATATTATTCCGGTTGAAGCCTTACCAGCCCTGAGTACAGTGAACTGGTTGCTATCCATGTCTTGCATATGATGTTTCTGTTAATATAGCCAAAAATGAGATTTAACTTTTTTTCCAGCAGTGTCACACTGTTGACTCAATCAGCTTGTGATTCACTAACCTCCACATCCCTTTGTGCTGTGCTATCTCTGTTTTGCATGTGTACATACCCCCCCCCCCCTTGGAGCTCGCCACCCCCCCCCCCCTTCCCCCCCCCGGCTTGTGGCCGGCTTTTCGGCCAATTTGTGTTTGTTGTACCGTGCCCGGGGGGTGGAGGGCCGGCCCCCGCCCCCCCCCCCCCCCCCCCCCCGGTCAGGAGTAGCACAGGCTGCCCATACCGCTTGTGGTATGAGTGTCATAGTTTGACCACTTCTGGTATAGCACTTAGCATTTGTCTGTTGAATCAAATGTGTTTGGTTTTTGGCCAGTTGTCCAGTTTTTTTCAAAGTGACTTTGAATTCTGTCCGCCTGCCCCCCACTTTAGTGTACTTGCCACCCGTTTCCTTGCAAGCTTGGTACAGTCTCCAAGGTTCATAAGGATGTTCTATTCCATCTAAGTCATTAACATTCTCTAAAATGTTTTTTTGCCAGCTAGCTGTTTGGGTGCCCTGGGCAGGGCTTGATGGAAGTGGTGTTGTTCAAAGCCTTACCTGCCACAGGACAGCTCCCTGCGTTGTGGTTGCTGGTAAGGCATGGGCTTTGGGGGTTGCAGCCACAGCTGTGGGGTAAGTTCCTTGCACACTGGTTGTAGCAGCCCCCACACAGTGGTCTCCCTAGGGGCCACTATTATGGAGTGCCTCTTACCTGGTGCCTTTCTCACCCACCCCTAGTTTTACATGTTCCTCAAACTTCTGAGAGAATTGTTTTCCCCAGCATTTCAAAAACTTGGAGTTATTTGATTGTAGTGATTCGTAAGCCATAGTAATAATGTAACGTAACCAAAATAACATGGTCTACATCCTTACATTATTAGTGAGAGACTATTAAGATATTATTTCTTTGTCTTCCAAACTGTATTTTTATTCATGGGGTAAAATAACTTGTCTCCCACATTAACTTCCCTTTCTACTTGGATATATAGTTTGACCAACAGTGGTACTGGTCAGCTATTGGGATGACCAATGGAAAACCTAACAATCAGAAGAGTTTGTATTCCTTGGTATTGCAGCAATATTGTATTGTCAGGAAACAGTTTATTCTTTTTTCTTATTTTGTAGGAAGAAAAAAAAAAGAAATATAATTCTGTATATAAACAGGATTTTATAAAAAAAAGATTTCACTATTAAAGAATTATCTGTTTTCATCTTTTCATGGATGCCACTTGGATACTAAAATAAAGGGATGCTTAAATGCAACAGGAAAAGCTCTTGTGACCGATGTTACCGATAGTAAAATATTTAGGATTTTGTGGGGAGAATAATTGAGAATTTCTTCCTTGCTCATTCTTCCTCCATAAAGGCTTTAAATTTCTAATCTTACTTTATATAAATTTTTTGGCTTTTACTTAATTTTTGTTATAAGGCTTTAGTCTTGCTGCTTAGATGCTTAGTTTGTTTTGGTCTGGCTTAATTTTAATAGAATTTTGGCTGTGATGTATAATGAATTTATATACAACTTACTAGTGCAATTCCCCAAAGTAGAAATAGCTTTCTGGCTGTGACATGAGATTTATAAAAAAGTGAATAGTTTTCTATGGGGAAAATGTTCTAGTGAAAATTCTCTGCTACTCTTCACAGGAACTTAAACCTAAAATTCTAAGGAGTGAAGATTAACAGCATACTTCAATGTCCTATTCTTGGATTTATGTCGTTTTAAACTAAATGGTTCAAGTAATTCATATGTTTAATACTATTTGGAAAAAAACTGTGAACGTGGTCAACTTCCATTGCAATCCACTAAAAAAAAAAAAAAAGAAAAGAAAAGAAAAAAAGCCAGCACCATGTTTTCTAGAGAGTTCACTATTTATTTTTATGATGCATATGTGTTAGCTTTGTGAAATTTAAACTAAAACTGTTAGTTTTGACTTTGTCATTTGACCTGTCAGTTAATATTTTAAAATTGGTATGCCTGATTAAAAAAGCTTTATCAGTAACATATTTCGTGCTGTATATGGTCATTGGATTCTTTCCTGAGATGAATGGCCTAATTATTCAGAGTGGTAGAGCAAAGGATTCTCCCTATAGAATCTGGACACTTCTGCCCCACCCCGCCCAAGAAAAAGAAAAAAACCCAAACTCAATTTAGTTATTTGGCATTCTGTGGTTAATTTTGAAACCACTTTTTTTTTTTAAATTCATAGATTTCATAGATGCTTGGGCTGGAAGGGACCTTGAAGGATCATCGAGTCCAGCCCCTTGCCCCAGGGCAGGAAGTCAGCAGGGATCATAGGATCCCAGCAAGATAAACATCTAAATGTCTCTTGAAGGCATTCAAAGTGGTTGCTTGAACCACCTCTGGCAGCAGTCTGTTCTAAACCTTGGGGGCTCAGACCATAAAGAAGTTCTTCCTTGTGTCCAGCCTGAATCGGTTACAGAGGAGTTTGTGACCATTCAATCTTCTCATCCCTTGGGGCACTCTGGTGAGCAGATGTTTGTTCTCCCAGATCCTGGTGAACACCCCGATAAATTTATAGGTGGCCACCAGATTGCCCCTGAGCCTGCGCTTTTCCAGGCTGCAGAGTCCCATGGCTCTCAGCTTCTCCTCATATGGTCTGTTTCCCTGACCTCTGATCATGCACGTGGTTCTCCTCTGCACTCTCTCAACCTTCTCCACGTCCTTTTTGATTTGTGAAGCCCAAAACTGGATACAGTACTCCAGCTGTGGCTTCACCAAGGCCGAGTACAAGGGGAGAATGATGTCACGGGATTTGCTTGAGAGGCATCTATGGATGCAAGCCAGCGTTTTGCTTGCTTTACTAGCCACAGCATCACATTGAAGGCTCATGTTCATCTTATGGTCAATCATCACCCCCAAGTCCCTTTTGTCCATAGTGCTAGCCAGTGTAGAATTGCTGAGCCTATAAGCATGCTGCAGGTTTTTCTTCCCAAGGTGGAGAACCTTGTATTTTTTGATGTTAAACACCATCAGGTTCTCATCCGCCCATTTCCTGAGCCTGTCAAGATCATCCTGGATCACCCTCCTTTCCTCAGGTGTGGATGCTTTCCCCCAGAATTTGGTGTCATTGGTGAACTTGGCCAGCCTACTGCTGGCACCAATGTCTACCTCATTGATGAAGATGTTAAAGAGTATAGGCCCTAGGACAGTCTTTAGGGACCCCTCTGGTCACAGCGCACCACGGCGACTGACTTCCAACAACCACCACCCTCTGGGTCCTACCATGAAGCCAATTCCCTAGCCAGCAGATTGTGGTGTGGTTGAGGCTGCAGTTGTCCAGTTTTGCCAAGAGGTGATCATGGGATACCATATCGAAGGCTTTTTTTAAGTCAAGATATATGACATCAATCTCTTCTCCCTTGTCCAGGTGATAGGTTTCCTAGTCATAAAAGGAGATGAGATTGGTTAAGCAACACCTACCTGCAACAAACCCGTGCTGGGTATCTCTCAGGATATTGCCATCAGCTAGTCTGTTAAGGATGGTCTCTTGGAAAAGATTATCAAAGACCTTCCTCAGGATAGAGGTCAGGCTGATGGGCCTGTAGTTTGCTGGATCTACTTTCCTCCTGTGCTTGAAGATAGGCATGACATTGGCCTTCTTCCAATCTTCGGGCACTTCACCAGAGTGCTAGGAATTCTCAAAGATTTGTGCCAGGGGCTGAGCTATGATGCTTGCCAGTTCCTTTAGTACCCTTGAGTGTAAACCATCAGGGCTGGCTGACTTGAAGGTATCCAGCTTGTCAGGGTGTTTCTTCATGAGGTCAGCTTCAATGGAGGGTAAGGAATCTCCCTCACCTGTGCCTCCCTGATGCACAGTGGGCAGGGGCATCCCATGGGACTGATGAAAGACTGACTCAAAGTACCCATTTAGCAAGTTTGCTTTTTCATGGGCATCGATTGTCAGTTGTCCCATCTGGTTCAGTAGGGGTCCAGTGTTGCCCTTGCTTTTCCTCCAGCTCCCCACATATCTGAAAAAGGACTTTTTATTGTCCTTGATACTTGTAGCTAGCTGGAGTTCCATTGCAGCCTTGGCTTTCCTGGTTCGCTCACTGCAGGTCCGGACCCAAGCAGAGTATTTCTCCTTGGTGGTGGTTCCAGTCCTCTATCCTTTGTAGGTCTTTCTTTTAAGGTGCAGGATGTCCGCTAGTTCCCTGGAGAGCCAACAGGGCTGCTGTGCCCTTTTGCTGCCTTTCCTCTGAGATGGGATGGACTTAGCTTGCGCATCCAGGGATTGCTCCCTTGAGAAGAGACCACTTGTCTTGAACTTCTCTCCCCTTTGGGTTGTGGCCCTTTAGGGCCTCCCTGATGAGCCTCCTGAGCTTGTCGAAGTCAGATTTCCTCAAGTCAAGGACTTCTGTATTACTGACTGACTTACCAGCTTTACGGCAGATGGTGAACGTGATCAGCTTGTGATCGCTGTCACTGAACTTCCCTTTGATCTATTAGGTCACTGATTAAGCAGTTGCCAGTACCAGGTCGAGCAGGACTTTATCTCTCGTCGGCCCGTAGATTTCCTGTGTCAGATAGAGGTCATCCACAGATGAGAGAGAGCTTTGCGACTGCTCGGATTTGGCTGAGTGCTCCTCCCACGAGATGTCTGGGTAGTTAGTCTCCCATGTCAACCATACACTGGGAGCATGTGGCCTCAGCCAATTCCCTGGCAAACTCCTGGTCAAGATCTTGACTCTGGGTAAGGGGGTCTGTAGCAGACTCCCACCGTGGTATCCCCTGTGCTGTGTTCCCCATGGATTTTAACCCAGAGGGTCTCAAGTTGTCCACCGTGGGTGCCAGTGTTGGTCTGCAGGGATGTGTAACTTTCCTTGACACAGAGCTACACTTCCACCCCTTTTGCCTACTTGATCCCTCCTGTACAGGGTATAGCCATCTATACCTGTGGCCCAGTCATGGCTGGAGTCTCACCAGGTCTCCATTATCCCTATGACATCATAGTTATTTGGAAGACAAGTTCCTCCTGTTTATTCCCCAAACTCCTGGCATTTGTGTATAGGTACACAAGTGTCCCTTTGGGGGCCCCTGCCTTGCCTACAGTTCGTACAGTTCCACTTACTGTAATAGCTATTGTAGCTAATCTTACCAGTTAATTAATTAATTAATAGCTCAATCTCTCCACTTGTATATGGTGGACTAGTTTTTCAGGAAGAGGAGCTTATTGAATCTTGACTTTGATTGTTCACAAATATGATAAAATAAGTTCACATTAGTGTGTGGTAAAGCTGTGATAGCAGTTTTGTGCCCTAACTTCACATGTACAATTCTGCATATTTTAATGAAGAAAATCCAGCTCGTATTAATTCATAGTTTCATAGTAACTAGGGTCAGAAGGGGCCTAGAGCAGGCCATCTAGTCTGACCCCCTGCCAATGGCAGGAAAACAAGTGCTGGGGTC
>JAGPOW010000261.1:5984357-6017317 GCA_030014935.1 Caiman crocodilus
GACCAGGTTGGTCTGACAGGACCTGCCCTTAACAAACCCGTGCTGATTTCCCTTCAACATAAAGTCTCCTGCCGGTCCCTCACAGATATGAGCCTTGATTAATAATCCTATGCTGGAGAATATATAATACCTAATCTTACTGTATTTTTAATTCTTACAAGTGATTTGTCATAGCTTCTAAGCTTGAGAAAGTAAATGAACTGTATGACCTGAGGAATAGTGTGCCTGATGTAAGATATTACCAGCCGCTCTGCTCTTTTGTGAAATCTGAATGCTGTCAGGGAAAACTTTGCATGCACTCTTCCTTTTTAAGGGAAAGGAAAGGCCTCTTTTCTATTGTGCTACGTTTGCAGAAGTATGACTTAGCTGTGATGCAAAATACTGGTAATCAGATGAGGAGTGGTAATAAGTACTTTTTGCCAAAGTAGACTACATTGCTTTGGTGAATGAAATAAGCTGGAACAGCAAAAACTTTTTTATGTCCATTTCCTTGCTTTCACTGTAGGGCCTTTGCTAGCACAGAAAATGGCAAAAAAGATTCAATTCAAATGCAGTGTTATGCTGACAAAAGTGGACCTGGCCCTTAAGTCAAGTAGAACATCTCAAGAAACGCTTGTTAATTGAAAAACACCTCTAATAAAAATTGATCTTTACAGTGAAAATCTTATTAGTCATGCTCCTTCATACATTATCTAAGTATAGGTTTTAAAGACAGAGCATTATATCAATGAAGTATAATCTGAGTATTTTATAGAAGGATTCATTGAATGCCTTGCAATCAGAAACTTGACATCCAATTCATAGCATCACAGAAAATCATAGAAAATTTGAGTTGGAAGGGACCTCAGGATGTCATATAGTCTAGTCCCTCTCTCAAAGCAGAACCATCCCACCTACATCATCCCAGCCAAGGTTTTGTCTAGCTGGATCTTAAAAACTTCCAAAGATGGAGATTCTGCCACCTCTCTGGGTAATCTCTTCCAGTGATTTACTAACCTCCTTGTGAGAGAGTTTTTCTTAATATCTAACCTAAACTTCCCTTGCAGCAACATGAGCCCATTGCTCCTTGTCCTGTCCTCTGCCACCACTGAGAACAGTCCAGCTCCATCTTCTTTGCAACCCCCCTGCAGGGCATTGAAGGCTACTATTAAATCCCCCCTCAGTCTTCTCTTGACTAAATGAGCCCAAGTCATGTCTCCCAGCCTCCGAAGCATTTTTGTTGCCTTCTGCTGAACTCCCTCCAGTTTGTCCACATCCTTTCTGTTGGGTCCCAAAACTAAACACAGGTCTCCAGAAATGGCTTCACCAGTGCCAAATAGAGGGGAAAAATCATTTCCCTTGATCTTGTGGCAGCACTTTTGCTAATGTAGCTCAGGATGCCATTAGCCTTTGCAACAAGGGCACACTTGGCTCATATATTCACTTAAGTGTGCACTGTAACTCCTCGGGGCCTTTTCTTCTGAGATGCTGCTTAGCCAGTTGGTTCCACTTCTCTTAATTGAACCTCATGAGACTTCTTTTGATCAATCCTCCAATATGTTGAGGTCTCTCTGAATCCTAGCTCTACCACCAGTGTATCTGTCTCCCCTGTCCCCTGATAGCATCTGCAAACTTGCTGGGGGTGCCCTCTATCCCATCTTCCAGGTCGCTGATGAAGATATTGAACAGAACCGACCCCTAGGGCACTCGATGCTGGCTGCCAACTAGCCATCAAGCCATTGATTACTACCCTTTGAGCCAGTTCTCCATCCCCTTATAATCCATTCATCGAACCTGTACTTCCTTAGCTTGCTTGCAAGAATGTTGTGGGAGACCATATTAAAATTCTTGCTAAAGGCAATTATACACTTTTGGACAAATAATTAATATATTGCACCATGACAGAGGAATGCAGAAGTCCTTGAGTCTCAGTACAGTGCACTGTGATCAAATAGAACATTGATATATATTAATGAATATGTGAAGACAGTTTCACAATCATAGTCACTGCTTAAAAAAACAATCACAGCTGCATTAAGGCTTTCTTAAGCTTCCCTCTGTATTACTATTTTTTTAAATAATTTTCCTTCTTAAACTCTTCCAGAGGAGCAAAAGTGCAGCCTTGTGGTACCTTGCTGGGGATTTGAGTGCAGTTGTAAACTGCTAAAATAATCCAAGGAAAATAAGATTTTATCTTGGGATTCTAGAGTCTGTCATTATTATTGGTACGAAAGAGAACAATTGCCTAGTTTAATAGGGAGCTTTCTTTAGTGGTAGTAATTTGTTTTCATTGGCAGTTCTACTCTTTAATAATCTGGAAAACAGTTGGGTCTTTGTTTTACATCTAAATATTCAGCAACATTGGCTAGTCACAACATATCATTTGGCTTAATGACAGCATGTGCAAGTTACATTAAATAATTGCATAAAACCATTTTTAGAAACAGGTCTATTGATTTAAGGGCTCAAGTAAATGAAGGTTTAATCAGATTGAGCAGAGATTCTATTATAAATTAACATTTGACTTTAACTTACTAGTGAAAGTGAAGAATTACTTAACTGACGTTGTTAATGAGCTGGTTTTAATGTGTCGGAATGCATGTTTGTGGCTGAAAGTGCCTGTGACTTGTTTTTGCATAACTCATTAGTCTTTCTAATGGGAACTCGTTGATTATAATGGTGTAGAACTCTACAGTCTATTTCAGTATGGAGACCCAAATCTTTAATGTAGTAATTGAGAAATATTTTGTAGCAACATTATTTGGGAAATGTTCTTAAACGTATTTTAATTGCACACATTTTTATGTGTAGTGTGTTTACCATGTACTGTATAATGGTATCAAGGTGAGGAGAGGCTTATTAATCTGGTAGATATCTTATGGTTGGAAGTGGGATGAAGAACTATGAAGGTAAAGAAGGCTTTCTACCTTGCCATGAAATGTTGTGTATTCCTGGTTGTTGGTAAAGTAGTGGGGGGGCACCTTAAGTCATCTTTCCTGCTTTCAAGGTGATATTTGAGGTGTGCCATTTATGCCCCTTTTTTTTTTTTAAAGTTACTGTATTGTGAAAATATTTTTCTATAGATGTCATTAGTTTGCAGCAGTGTAATGAGTTAAGAGCCACTGGACACTAGCCCTAGACCCTAAGTTAGAGGAGCTGCAAAAACAGCAGCAGTTGCCACTACTGCTACAGGTTCTACTGCTTCTGTGGCTCCCCTGGGCACAGGTCCTTGTTACTTCTCTGTGGTTTTGCATATGTTATTGATCACACAGGAAGTAGACATGCACATGAGTAAATAGTTAATGTTTTAAAGGATGAATATAGGATTGGCTGCCTTGAACAAGATCATGTGAACTTCACATTGTGAGTGATACAAGATGTTTCTCAGGCTGTTATTGAATTAAGTTACTGTAAGATTTTAACTAAGTAGATGCTCTTCAAATATTTCAGTGTCTTGACTAGGAAGCGGGTATTGCTTCAGTTGGAGGTCTTTGCATGAAATAGAAAAAGTCAGTCTATAAAACTTGAAGAGCAGTATTATGCCCTTGGCAACAGGAGCTCATAATAGTTTCAGTGTTTTAAGAAAATGTATTTCTTATTCTGTCCCTGTTACCTCTTTCTTTTTGTTTTTTAATTTTAGAAATTTGTTACATAGGGGGAGTGGATGAGTGACGTTGAGTTTGTTTTGCCCGTTTTTTTTTTAAGATATTTATTTATCTGAAAACCTCTAATGTTCTTAATTGGCTCTTTAAATAGTTAGTTTTTAAAAGTTTTCCTGGTGGGAGATCTATATTAAAAAGGAGCAATTTGGTTTTACGATGAATTGTATTACTCTAAACAAAATAATTAAAATTTATGATTGCAGAATGTAGTACTTGTATGATATGTATGCCTTTTTCTCCCCTCCCACCCCCAGACATTTTGTATATGCATGTGTGTGACGTTCATTTCAGTAGCTTATATGCAATCATAGGAAGATGTTACACTAGGGTACCCAATTTCATGAGGTGTGTTTAAAATTTAATTGGAAAAGGTGAGTGATTCTGAGAACATGCTTTCAGAGGAAATGATAATAGACAATAGTTTGTGGGGAATAAGAACTTGAAAATAAACCCCCATTTTAATAGGAGATGTGCCTTAAAGAAGATGAGAGACTGAGGCTGTGTGAACTACTATTGTGTGCAATAAAAGGAGTGATATGACCCTAAAAAATGAAGCATTTGTTTCCTAAAATAAGATAACAAGAGCCTCATGCACACATTCAGTATTTTTTCTGGGAGAGTTGCTGCAGGAGAAATGAGGAGTGTGCGGATATTCAGGCTATTTTTCCCCGAAGTAAAAAATCATCTCTCAAGGCAAGAAATAACTTAAGAACAACCAGGGCGAAATCAATCCCAGGAGAGCTTCTCCTGGAGGAGAAAATGTCCGTATGTGCCACGACTTCTTTTAAAAGGGAACGTAGCCCTCCAGTATTTCTTCCCCCTTTGTTCCCCATCCTCAGTTGCTTTCTGGACTCTGGTTCTCTAGCAGGGAGCATAATATTCCCCATTCACAATCCCCACATCGTGCTACAGGGAAACGCAGTCTGACCAAGGACAGTCTGGATCAGGCCGTCAGGGCTTGCCTATATGCTGCTGCCATCTGTTGCCAGTGAGACTAAGGGAGCCTGCAGAGTATGTGGAGATGTGTGCATGTCCCCCTTCCCCTGCCCTTCAACATGGCTGCACAGTGTCAGTGCTGCAAACTCTCTGCTCTTCTCAGGTCCTCAGCTTTCAAATGTCTGTACATGCAGCTCTGGGTAAGTTTTTCCTACCAGAAGAACAAACCTGGGAGAAATGTTCCAGATTATTTGAATGCGTGTACACTCAGAACTCAGGACACTAGGTTCACTCTTGGAAAAGACTGATTTAGCTTCCTGGACAAAAATATTCTAGTCATGCAAATAAGATGAAGGCACAGACCCAGTTATGTATTATGATCCTTTCCCAGGCATGTTACTTGCAATGATACTTAGTGTGCATGTTCATGGGTGCTGACAAAACCAACAGCCTAGATGAAACATAGCTTCTGAGGGGAAGAGAACGAAATGAAACATCAATCGACATGGGTTCATCAAAAGCAGGTCCTGCCAGACCAACCTGATGGCCTTTTATGACCAGATAACTAAGTCCCTGGATGATGATGTTGCCGTGGATGTAGTCTTTCTGGATTTGAAGAAGGCCTTTGACACTGTCTCTCACCCCATTCTCATTAACAAACTGAGCGACTGTGGCACTGATGCCTACGCAGTTGGATGGGTCAGAAATTTGCTGATGGGGTTCACCCAGAGAGTGGTGGTGGATGGGTCATGAAGGGATGTGAATAGTGAGGTCTTTCAGGGCTCAGTCCTGAGGCCTACACTGTTCAACATCTTCATCAGCAACTTGGACGAGGGGGTAGAAAACACGTTGTCCAAGTTTGCCGATGACACCAAGATGTGGGGAGAGGTAGGCATGCTCGAAGGGAGAGAGAGGCTGCAATTAGACTTAGACAGACTACAGAGGTGGGTAGATGGTAATAGGATGGGATTCAGTGTAGATAAATGCAAGGTGCTGCACCTTGGGAGAAGGAATCCACAGCGTACATACAAGCTGGGAAGCTCCCCCCTTGTGAGCACAGAGGCGGAAAGGGATCTTGGAATCATTATTGACTCCAAGATGAACATGAGCTGCCAATGCCAGACCACAGCCAGCAAAGCCAACCACACCTTGTCATGCATCCAGAGAGGTATCTCACGCTGGTCCAGAGAGGTGATGCTCCCCCTCTATGCGACTTTGTTTCGGCCTCAGTTGGAGTACTGCATCCAGTTCAGAGCACTGCACTTTAAGGATGTGGCCTGCCTTGAAAGGGTTCAGAGGAGGGCCACCTGCTTGGTTGGAAGGCAACAGGGCAGGCCCTATGAGGAGAGGCTGAGGGACCTGAACCTGTTCAGCCTCAGCAAGTGGAGGCTGAGGGGGGATTTGGTGGCTGCCTACAAACTTGTTGGGGGAGATCAACAGCAAACAGGAAGGGCCCTGTTCTCCCTAGCACCACCCCGGGTGATGAGGAACAATGGCCAGAAGCTGCTGGAGAATAGGTTCAGGTTAGAGATTAGGAGGCACTATTTCACTGTCAGGGCAGCTAGGATCTGGAACCAACTTTCTAGGGAAGTGGTCCTTGCTCCTACCTTGGGTAAATTAAAAAAGAGGTTGGATGAACACCTGTCTGAGGTCATGTGATCCCAGCCTGTGCTCCTGCCAGTGACAGGGGGTCAGACTAGATGATCTGTTTAGGTCTCTTCTGACCCCTAACTACTATGGAACTATGAAGACCCTTTTAAAGGAAACTGTTGATTTATTAATGTGATTTTTTTTTTTTTCTTCAGGATTTCCCCAAACAGAAAAATACAATAAAGCATCCAAGGTTTTGCTTGGAATTCCTGCTTCAGGATAGGTGTTTAGAGGCTGGCATGTATTGTTGACTAGTAAAGAAAAAAGATTCAGTCTCTGGGGTATACAAAATGAAATGCTCATTTCCTAATCAAAGCTTTCTTTTGGTAATTGGGTCAAGTAATACTTGACCTGAAACTGATTTGCAGCTGGGAAAGCGTGGTGATTATTTTTAAGCTATTTCATGTTTACCAAGGCCTGTTAAACGAAAATACCATGTTTACTTGAATATGAAATGAGGTTGTTCCCCCCACCCCCTGCAATCAGCATGGTGGGGGGAGGCCCTCATCTTGGATCCATGTTTAGAGCAGAGGCAGGACACTCCGCTGGTGCAGCTCTGACTGTCCCTGAGTCCAGGTTGGGGCCAGAGTCAGACACACAAAAGCCATTTGCTCTTCTCCTTCACTCCCTCCCACCTCCCCCCACTTGCCCTCTGCAGCTTCTGCTCTTACACCGCTCCCTTCCCCTCCTCGCAGCTCCCTGCTGTCAGGCACAGCTCGGCTCCGGCTTGGGCTGGTTTCCTCTCAGGCATGGAGCACATGGAAACACTGTCTCCTGCCTGGCCAGTCACCAGCACGGACATTGCTGCATGGCTGGCAGGGTCTCTGGTTCCACATGCTGTGTTCTGGGGAGGGAGCACAGCCTAAGAAACATCTGTCGATAAGTGGTGGTAGGGTGGAAGAGGCTGAGAGTGCGAGTGTTAGGGGAGGAGGTTGGGTTGGGGAGGGTTAGCAGCTATGGGGATTTGAGGGTGGAGGTGGCTAGAGGGGCAGAAGCAAGTGGGCTACCTGACCCTCACCCCCCCCACCACTGCTTTCCCTGCTGTAGCAGTGCAGGGGGATGAATTCAAGGCATTCCTCTAAACTTAGATTCTGTACCTGGAAAATTATAACCCATTTATACATTTTCCTAATATAGAAGCTAATTTTTGGGGGGAACAACTTAGATTGAAGTAAATAGGATAACTTAATATATGGTAGCCATGCTTTTAGTCTGTCAAGTATCCATGATATTAATCTGCAGCACAGCAGAACTGTGTTATACCTACATTGTTTGACAATCAGTTGATTCTACCTTTTTTTGCTATTTTATGGACTACAAATAGTTTATATAAACAAAAGAAAGATACTTTTTAATGTAACGCACTGACAGCCTCCCTTTAACTTTGAGATGTCAGTGTCATTTATTGTGAAATATGAGTTTCTTTCCATGTCTAGGCTAAATTTCATTAAAGTACTGTTTACTGTCTGCTACCAGATCATTAAAGTGGTTGTTAAAGAAGATTAAGCCTAACAGGTCTCTGAAGAACCCTGCTGTGCTTCGTTTTCCAGCTCCATATTTTGTTGTTTATCATGCCCGACGGACTTGATTGCCTTCTGTGGCAAGGTGAACTGGTTCTTTGGGTGTGGGGAGACCAGTGGATGTGGTTTATCTTGATTTTTAGCAAGGCTTTTAGTAGTCGCCCACAAGATTCTCGCAGGCAAGCTAAGGAGGTACAGGCTAGATGAATGGACTGTAAGGTGGGTAGAAAACTGACTGTAACATCAGGTTTAGAGAGTAGTAATCCACGGCTCAATGTCTGGGTGGCAGCTGGTATCAAGTAGAGTGCCCCAGGGTCGATCCTGGGGCCTGTTTTGTTCAGTGTCTTCATCAATGATCTGGAAGATGGCATAGAGTGCACCCTCAGCAAGTTTACAGATGACACCAAGCTGGTGGGAGTAATAGATACGCTGGAGGGTAGGGCTAGGATTCAGAGTGACCTAGACAAATCGGAGGATTGGGTCAACAGAAATCTCATGAGGTTGAACAAGGACTAGTACGAAGTTCTGTGCTTAGGAAGGAACAATCCCAGGCACCGGGACAGGCTGAGGGTGACTGGGTGGGGATTTCAAAACAATCCTCCCTGCTTTGCCTTCTCCAAATGCTTTAAAATATATTTCCTCCACATTACTTATAGGGTCTCTTCCCCCCTTAATAGGTGGTTATGCAGAGCCAGTTAGCTACGTTAGCGTGAAGTGAGGCAGAAGACAGGGCACTCTTGTTGCTAAGATGGCTAACGGCATCCTGGGCTGTCTTGGTAGGTGTACTGCCAGCAGATCAAGGGAAGTGATTTATTCCCCTCTATTTGGCTGGGGTGAGGCCACATCTGGAGTCCTCTGTTCAGGTTTGGGCCCCCCACTATAAAAAGGATGTTGACAAATTGGACAGAGTTCAGAGGAGGGCAATGAAAATGGTTAGGGAGCGGGGGAACATGACTTATGAGGAAAGATGGAGGGAACCGGACTTATTTTAGTGTAGAGAAGAAAAGACCGAGAGGGGATTTAATAGCAGCATTCAGCTCTCTGAAGGAGGGTTTGAAAGAGGGTGGAGCTGGACTGTTCCTCAGTAGTGGCAGATGACAGAACAAGGAGCAGTGGTCTCGACATGCAGCCAGGGAAGTTTAGGTTAGATATTGGGAAGAATTTTTCTCAGTAGAAGTGTAGTTAAAACACTAGAACAGGTTACCCAGAGGTGGTGCAATCTCCATCCTTGGAGGCTTTCAGAACTCGGCTAGAAGAAGCTTTGTCTCTGATTTAGTTGGGGCTGGTCCTGCTTTGAGCAGGGGTTGGATTACATGACCTCCTTAGGTCCCTTCCAACCCTAATTTTGTATGATTTTATGGCTGCTTGTTTCTTGATCCAGTTTTCAGCCTGTCTTTTACAATAAATTTGGTTAGAGTATAAGTAAGATTTTGTTGAGAGGCTCTGTCAAATGTGCCACCAAATTCCAAATAGCTTTACATTGACATACACATTAATAGACCCACTTTATCATTACTGTCAAGAGTTTACATCTTAATTGATACACAAGATGTACAGAAATAAGGCAAAAGACAGGGTAGAGAGATACTCTGTAAACCAACTGAATCAGAGAAGTCTTCATGAGGAAGAGCTTGCTTTTTTGAATGAGTTGGTCCATAACATGTCATGCTGCCCTGTCTTCTACCTCACTTCATACTAACATAGCTAACTGGCTCTGCATAACCACCTACTGAGGGAGGACGAGACCCTATAAGTAATGTGGAAGAAATATATTTTAAAGCATTTGGAGAAGGCAAAGCAGGGAGGATTGCTTTAGAAATTGGCTCTAGACATACCAGATTGAACAGAAGGCGGGGTAAGAGTTGAAGAAGCAAACAACGGGCCAAAAGAGTTTTGCAATTCTGATGGAATAAAAAAGAGAATGAAAGTGCAACCTTATTTAGGGCTTTGAAACTGGGATGAACAATTTGAATGTAGTATGGAAGGCAAGGAGAAAAAGGGGGAGAGATTTTGAGTGTTTGACATCTTTAGAGATGAATAATGTTTGTGATATTTAATAATTTAATTAATGATAATAATCCCTCCAAGTATCTTTTTTCTCAGCCAATTAAAATAAAGCTGTGCTGACTATGATTTGATTCTTCCTTCCCCTCCCTTTCTGTGGGTATGTATTAATATTTGTCATGTCCTTACTCTTAAATATTCCTCCTTTGACATTAAAAATAATCAGTGGTCAAGAAAAGTGGGTAAAATTGTTTAAAATTACTTAGTTTTTTTAATTACACATTGTTAGTTTGCTGCTCCTGTTTAATAGTATTCAATAACTAGTGTAGTTGGTTTGGTTTTGTTTCTTCATTTGTAGAATTTAAGACTTGTGCAAAGATATTTGTTTTAGATGTTGCTTCACATTGTAATTACACATCTGTGTTGAAGAAGACGAGCCCAGGGCCTCATTAATGTTTTTAGGGTGCTTTTAAATAAACTTGATCCTGTGTGGCTTGATAAGGTAACTTATCTTCAGAATGTCGGGAACGACTGTTTTGTATAGCAAATTCCAAACACGGTATCTGCTTCTTTGGACTGTAAATGCAATTACTGTGGAGTGGCAAATGTTGAAAGTTGAGTGGTGTTCACTGTCTGCTCAGACGTTTAGCCATGCCAAGACTTCTCAACTTCAACTATATTTTTATAACGTCTTCCCCATTTCCTTAGTCACATTGTTTTCCTATCAAAGGTGGATTTTAAATAGTAAGGCTTCCTTTTTGCTATATCATTAACATGCACGCACTTTCAAACGTTTAAAAAAACCTTATTCATGATTTATATTAGCGTTAAGGAGCATCAGTTGGGTTCTTTATTAATGTTTTTTAGCTTTAATTCTAAAATTGGTAAGGAAAAGACAAGTCTGCCATTTTTTTCCATTGAAGGGAAAAATTTTGTTTTTCCTTCATGCTGTGAATGTCGGGAGTTATTCTCATTTTCCAAAAAAAGAGCACTTGCACATGTGACAATGTTGAGTCTTCTTAATCACACTACCCTCATTACTTTAATGAATCTGCTTTTTTTACACTGCTCACAATCATATACTTATAAAAGCAAATCTTAATTATTCTGATTAGCATAGCTCCCATGAGCTCTATCAGTATCTGCTTGTTTCTCTCATCTGTTTACAGTAGAAACACTTATTTAAACCTTTGCTCTTTGTGAAGTCTCTTGTGAAGCCACACATTTCTGACTTGCATTTATCCTTTTCAGCAGGATTAGAAAAAGAGAGAAGTTGTTTGTTCACTAATAAAATGTAAGGATGTCATGTTCCAAATCACATCAGTATTAATATAATGGAAAATAGGTGAAGCGTATTTGAAATTAGCACAGACCAAGTCTGTCTTGCTGATGAATTAAATTACTGAAACACTGAATGTAATGGACTGATGTTGCAAGTCGTGGTAGGGTGGTTCATTTACAGTATTAGTTTGCTTGTGTAGTGGAAAATTATACATGAATTCATTCTTCAGTATGCTGAATGCAGATAAAGGTAAAAAGGAAAGCAAAACACTCTCCCTACCTCCATCTTTAGTGTTCATGTTTCTAAAAATGAATTTACAAGGACTAGTATTGGACATCAACAGCTCCTTTTTCTGTTGAGCAGTGGTGGCTAGAGCTTAAAAAAAATCCCAAAAAACAGTTGAATTTTGCTTTTACAAAACCGTCACAAGGATAAATTCATTAAGTCCATTTGATTTTTTTTTTTTCAGTTGTGAAAGAGACAATTTAGTTCTCTTGGGCTTTTTTACGTGTGTAAGTGCTGCAGCACCAGGTGCTTTGAAAAGTGCCCAGCGCACTTCTCACGCTTGCAGTTGCATGAGTGGTGAAATGCATGTCAGCACGCAGAAGATGGTAGCGCTGTGCTTTTGAATTAAAACACCTCAGAGGTGCTTTAGTTCAAAAGCACACCACCGCTGTTTTCTGCATGCTGACACGCATTTCGCTACTTATATGACAGCATGTGATGCAGTGCAGTGCACGTTAGCTTGCATGCAGAGCAGACTTGATTCATTTAGTCTCCTCTGAAGTGGCGGATCTCTGGTGTGTTGTGGGACAGAAAGATGTGTATAAATGTCCCTTGTTTAGGCTTCTTAAAATCCCTCTGCCCTCTTGGTATGTCTACACGAGATGCTGCATTGCCTCGGTGATGTAGCTCCTAGCTACAGCGATGTAGTGTTGGCGGGCAGTAACTGGGATGCCACTGCTACTGCGCAGTAGGACTAGAAATGACCCATGCACCCCTGGGACTATGCATGGGTTGTTTCTGACCCTACTGCACAGTACCAAATTTAGCAAGTACTGAATGCCTGTGCAGTACCAACAGCACAATGGGGCACACGTGTAGATGTGTCCAGCGATCAGCAGGCTGCTGGTAACCAGGCTGCGTTCCGATTGAGTTTTTCCCTGGTTGTGAAATGTCATACCAAGCAGGCTGTACTTGTGAATGGGAATTGTGTGTCTCGCCTTCTGTTTCTTTTAATTTTGTTTATTTATAAAATGGTTATATCCTGCCCTATCCAAAAGGCTTAGATTAGTTTACAATAAACAGACAAACAACCCTTGGATCAGATTCGCCCCCGCTCCCCCAACCCCAAAACTTAAGAGATCAATACCCCTTTTCTCTTCTCTGCTCTCGCTTCCCTGCTGTAAATCACTATATAAGAAAACCCTGTGGCCATTCCTAGTCATGCTTTCCAAAAGTCACTTGTATCCATATATAAGAAACCTCTTCCCTACTCCTCTCTGCTCTCATCCCACCTCCTCCCACTCCCCTGCTTTACCCCCAGGGTAGATGCCACCATTCTCCCCCATTCTCTTTCCAAGCCCAGACCCTTTTCCTGCACTTTTCTCCAAGAAGAAACTAGAATATTTACTAATATGGTAGGGACCTAGGGCTATGTTATTCCATTTAAAAATGAAGCAAAAACAAATATAACTTTGGAATATGCATTCTCTGGCTATTATATATAAAGGCACAACAGATTGAGCATAAACTAATAAAAAGATGCTGTTTCACTAGTCCTGTGGTCATTAGAGTTGAATATACATCTCTGTCTTGAATTCATAAACCAAAGTCTGGTTTTAAGCTAGAATTAAAAACAATCCGCAATGCTGTTAGGTAGGAGCTACATTACCAGGACCAGCTAAGAGTCAGCAGAATTGCTGAAGAAAGAATAGCTTCATTAGTGGAACATGAAGACCATTAAAAAGGCAAGAGGGTTGTTAACACCTGTGGTATGAAGTGTTCTGAAGGAATCCAATCAATCTGTAACGAATCCTAAAGTCAATTGAGTGCATCTCAGCTGCGTGAATAGAAATGCTGCTGCTGCCGGGCAGTTGGTTTTAAATTTTGGGTGGACCAGGAAGCAGATGAGGGTATAACTGCACCATTGCACCCCTTTCACTGCCAAATCTTCCTGTGGACATATTTCAGTTAGTTTGTAAATTCTACTTAAAGCATAAGAATTATATGCTGGGTCAGACCATAGGTCCATTTTGCCTAGTAGCAGGTGTTACACAGTGGAAGAGAGTGGATTCAGAAAGAAAGAGTGAACTGGGTATGACCAGGGTTTCTTCCCTGCTACCCCACATTGTCCCTCTCTCATCTGCAGCTGCCAGTATTTAAGGCATAGACAGAAGTGACAGGTTTCACCCAATTTAGCCGTACAGAGTGGTTTATAGTTGCAACCAAACACGAAAGTACATGGCTGTGGACCGCATAAAAAATGGCCAGTAGGGCGAAAATCTGAAGCCTTTTTGCATGAGGGGTCAGATGAAGATGTTTCAAAACTGAGTGTCCTCTGTAACTTCTATGTGCCTCCTCCCGGCCTCAAGCTGTTTTCAGAATGGAAAGGGGGAAAGGGAGCAGAGGGCGTCTGGTCTGGGCTTCCTTCAGAAGGGGGGGCTCCACACCACCTTCCTGAGCTGGCAGGGGAACCCCTAGAATGAATTCCCTTTCCTCCCTTTCCCCACTCCCATTCTGAAACAGGGCTAGGCTGAGAGAAATGAGGGGTCATTCCTGGGGAAAACCAGCTGTGGGCTGAACTGGTTGAATCTTCAAATCAGAATTGAATCGGGAGACCCTTTAATCTCTCCAAATTGAATTGGAACCCACCGGATCGATCTGGAAAGATTTGGTGATTTGGATATAAACCCAGCTTTAAATGTTTTTTCTACATACTCTAGGCAGCAGACAGCTCGTGAATCCTGACACGCTGGGGCGCATGGAGCATCTCACAGGATCGCGGGGGTTTCCCCAGTGTGCTTGGAAGCAGACCTGGAAATGGACCAGAAGCACTTCTGGTCCACTTCCGGATCTGTTGGGGAGTGTGCAGGGCCTCCCCGCCCCCCCCCCCCCACTTGGCGACTGGTGTCTCTTGGGTCTTGGGGGGCACTCAGGGTCCCCCTGTAGCCTGTTGCCAAGCTGAAGGGATGTGCCCCCACCCCCCCGTTGCATTTGGGCTGAATCCAAATAGAATACGGTCTGTTTCACACCCCCCTAATACCTAACAGTGTTAAGGTTTTGTGCCACCTTTAAAAGCATCTTGTTGGGATTCAGGATCATATGCCAGTAGTGCCATTAAAGCAACATCTGCCAGGGGCTTCGGTTCAGACTCAGTGTAATGAAGGGGAGGCATCTGGGGCAGCAGCCCTGAACGCTGGTGGAGGAAGGCACAAAACCTGACCTGATTTGTGGGGGCACAAAAAGAGCAGCAGCTGTGCTGCTGGCATTGCTGCCATCGTGCTGACAACAATGCAATCGCTGATACTGTGTGTGGCTGCAGCACAGGTGGACCAAGCACCCAGTAACTTGTACTCAGATGTAACTTGACTCGAACTGAGACTATGAAAAGCCGTAACTTTAAAATTTTTAAAATGAAAGGGGAACTTGAAAGGGGAATATCCTGGGAATTCAGCTGTTCTGATTTAATGTTATAGCTCTCAGGTCCTATACTTGTCAAAGTGGAGTTAAACTACTGCAATTTAAGCCTACTTTATTCAGGTTTAAAGTTATAGTTCTTGCTCTTCACTTAGACACATATAGGGGTGGACATAAAAGTTTATATTGGAACAGCTTGGACTAATGGAGCTCACATCTGTCCACCTGTCGAATATTACTTGTTTTCTTGAAGCAACAAAACTGGGTGGTAACGGCAAGCTACCATATTTACTTGAATACAAAATGAGGTTTCCCCTCTGTCCCCCAGTTGGCACGGTGGGGAAAAAAGCCCCTTGTCCTAAATCACATACAAGGAAATCTCACTAAGTACATCGTCTATCATTAAATTGCTGCCAAAAGCAGCATAGAAACCAGCTATGAAGCTGATTAAATGTAGACAGCACTATTGTGCTGCTGCACAACATCCTGACCAGCAGTTTTTCCCTGCCCCAGGTGCCACTTGCCATATATGTGGAAAAACTTGCAGAGCACAGATTGGACTCCTCAACCACCTTAAAACTCACCAGTGTTCCCCCCCGCAGACATTGTCCTTATACTGAGGGATAGCCAAGCTGATACTGTAGTCAGCACCGAGCATAATTAGAAAGCGCAGGGGCTGCACTGGGCAAACGTTGTTCGTGTGAACGAGACATATGGCGGTGCCCACTGAGCGCAGGCCCCTTCACCGCAGACTCTTCCAGTCATGGCAAACCATGACAGCGCACAGTTCACCCAGAACCCTCTATCAGCTCTTCTCTCAGCGTGGCCCTGCCCTCCATGAGGCGAAGCCGGGCCAGATGGCTCTGTGGTTCATCTGCATATACATTTTTGGAGGTATCCCAGGACTCGTGACATGAACACCTGGTTCCAGTCTTGAGTGGGGATAATTAGCATGTGGATAAGATATGGGGGGCAATATCTGGAGTATATGCACGTGCTGAGCTGTGGGGTCACCATGGCTTGAAATGCTGCTGGGGCCCAGCCCAGTGAGCTATGTAGTACATCATGAGCCTTTAGCTTTGGACTAAAATCACATACAGTTTGTACTACGTGTAAAGAGGTGCCAAAGTACTGCTCGGCAGTGTGTTTATAGAGTACCTGTGCTAAAACTTGCAACAGTTTAAAAAAAAAAGGTAACACGCATCAATTCTGGATAAACTAAGTGTACGATGCAATTGCTACAGTCATGTTTAATTTCAGGGTTGTTGTGTGTAAATTTGCTCCTTGCTCTGAAGCTTTCAGGAGGGCAGGGTATGAAAATGGGGACAGGGCGAAGGGGCTACTAGCAGAAATAGCATGGGCAAACCAGTTAGTAAAGTGCTACCTCGCCTCCCAAGATTTATTTTCCCTGCTGTAGCATTTTGGGGGAGACATTCAGGGCAAACATCCAATGATTAGAGTCTGTACCTGGAGCATTATATCAAATTGCTAAATGTTCCATGTATAGAATCTAATTACTGGAAGGATAGTCTTATAATCAGGGTCATCTTCTATTTGAGTAAATATAATATGTTTTAAGCAAGCATAATTTTAAATTTGCTTATTATAAAATATGGTTTTTATCTATAAGAAGATGATCACGAGTGACTCATTTGCTGTATGATTCTTACCTGTGCATAAAGTTTAAACTGGTTAACAGCATACATCTTGTAGAATAATTTATTTAAAGAAACCTAAGGTATTTATAAATTCATTAGATTTGAATATTTTCCCAGTTAAATTACTGATTTGTAGCATGACTGATTTTGAACACCTGAAGTCTGAGTTAAATGAGCTCTGTTCCGAACTTATATATATTAACTAAACTTGGATCAGAGGCATGGGAGCTGCCTGAAGCTCTCCAAAGATGACAGTTTTCTGTCTCTCAGGAATACTGAAGCCTAGGGATGCTATATTACACTCCAAGGATAAGTGTTTTAGAGCAGGAAAATAAGAGAAAATGAGTAACTCTGGGCTTTCACTTTTTGCTGTTCAAGCCTGAAATACTAACTTTGTACGTTTATTGGTATGTCATTGCCTTATGGAATCTCAGGATGACTTTTCTCCACTCCTGTCAAGAAGGCGTAAAACTTTGCCTTTAATGGTTAGAAGCAATGTCCTCTGAAACGAAACCCTCTCCCAGAAAAGAACTAGGCAGGTGTTTTGCACCTTTTCTTTGCTAGGAGTGAATAAGCTTTAATGAACAGTTAAGTTTCTCAGTGGAAAACCTTAGCAAACAGAAGAAGAATTAATTTGCCTTGATGTATATCATGTCGTTTTGTCTCTCTTCAGAGTCTAAATTATCTGGAGTATGTTTAAAAAAAACCAAAACAAACAAACCCCAAGCTGGTGTACAAAAGACATCTGTATCTTTTTCCCATTGCTTAATTCATACCTGGATTTCAATTTTCTTTTGATATCACAAAAAATTGTGTAACTTAATGGAAAATCATTTGGCATGGGAAGAGGCAGAAAAGGCAAATGGTAAATTGTCCTGTTTCATTTAAGTGCTAAAAGTAGAAAATACTGAAATGTGTTTCTTCAGTTAATAGAATATTTTCTTTCATAATTCCTCACAAAGCTTTAATCAGTCTGTAAACCAAGTACATTATTTTCTTACCTCTTGAGGATACTGGTCTGTCATGCACGTTAACAGTGCATTGATCAGCACAGGATCTAGGTAATGCATTTTTCTTTTGGGCTTCTGAACCATGAATTGATTCTTTAGATAGTGGTATCATTTTTATAACTTTTTTTTCTTCCTCTTTTTACTTCTCTTTCCTTTCCTTTTCTACCTGAAGAATTCTCTGCAAATAAAAAAAACGACTCAAAAGCGAAGATATTAATAGAACACCCAGAGTTAAGGAATGATCAATACATTTTACAGCAAAATAGGTGAAAATCATCTTCTTTTACATGCGTTTTCAGTGGAAAAGCTTACTTGTAGGGAAATGCCTCTATGCACAGCTCCAGTGTCAATGATGGCATCTTTTTACAGGAGAAAATCAGAACCTAAGTTCAGGTTACTAATAGCTTTCTCTAGGAAAAAACCAGTAAATGTCTTGAAATGGATGAGGATCCAAAGGTAACACTTGAACAGTCATGATGGTTAACTTTCAGAATTGTTTATATTATACCTCACTTCCATGACTTTATGGGAAAAATTCATCCAGATTATATTTTTCTTAGTTACTGATTTGAAACTTAGTTCAAATATCTACCTAGTTTGGTTTTTTTGTGTTTTGTTGTTTAAATCGAAATAGAAGCAAAACCTTTGTCATCACTGGCTATGTAATCATTTGCATGATATGAAGATCTTAAAATTTGCTGTGCTTTAGCACAAAGTAGCAATGAAATGCTTGTACTGCCTCGTCTTTCTTTCTGTAGGTGGATATTTTCATTGACCAATATACCTTTCTGGTGTTATTCTGATTTAATAGAAGCATTGCTCTGTAATAATTGTGCTACATGCCTGGAAAGAGAGAGAAGTTTGAAAAACGTTATAAAACATGTACAACTTTTTTTGTTGTAATTTCTATTTATAAACTATTCAGATCATTTTTACTGGTTTTAGTGTGCAGGAATGCTGGACACATTTATTTTATTGTGCAAGCTGCTGTGAAAGTAAGGCTTAGAAATACAGTAGCAATTTGTGTTAAAATGACAATTTTATTTAACAGTGAGGCTTATGAAGCCTACATTTTAACTGGCTAGATGCAGCCTTTACAGAATAAAGAGAATTGAATATTATGGTACAGTCTTATGTCTAGTTTATAAATAAATAAAGCTGTTGAATTTTGAGTTGACTGAACCTTCATTCTTAGCTCTACTTTTTGTGTTTGGGTGTTGTAACTTTTTGGAAAAAAAAGCTTTAATTGAAAAAAAAAAAATTTTCTTTTAGAAAAGAAAGATGTAACGCAGAGTTTGGAAAACTACACCTCAAAATGTCCTGGCACGATGGAGCTGATCACACTTCCAGATGGTTTGAAATTGCCCCCTGTTCCATTCACCAAACTGCCTATTGTAAGGTAAGACTACGTTTAACATTATATTTAATGGTTACAATCTGCCGGGCACTTCTAGGGAATCGCCTCAGTCAAATCAGTGGTTTTCAACCTGTGATCTGTGGACCGCTGGTGTCTGCAGACTGTCTAAGGGGTCTGTGAAAGAGGACTATGATGAATCAAAAGTACGTGAATACCCACACTTAAATTCAAACAGGTCCTCACCTCCGTTCAAAATTTTTTAGGGGCCTGCAAAAGAAAAAAAGGTTTAAAACCACTCTCCTAGATAAGATACTTGTATCAGTTTGCGTACGTTATTGTCTGGTGTGATGCAGAACATGTTAAATTATGGATTTCTTTAAATTAATAATTTATTAAGTTTTACGGTGCAGTCGTTGGTCTAAAGTTAGCTCCTTGAGTAGAAAGAATTTTTTTATTTTTGTTTTTTGTCTCACTTTTGAAAATCAAAGTAAGAATAACCCAGAAAGCTTAGGTAGGGATTTTCAAAAGAGCTTAAGAGGTAAAACTAATCAAGGTAGAAGTCATTATTCTGTGAGATGCCTCCTTCCCTCCCTGCCCCTGGAAACATGCATACAACAGACAAAAATAATCAAATGATCAGTTGAGATGAGGAATTTTTACCATGTTTCAGTCTGATCCATTGCATCTTCTGTGTCAGATGAGCCATACAATGAAGTTCTGTACAGGCAAAGTCATAGCAGTGTATAAACCCATTATTGTTGTCTCAAGCTCACATCTTAATAATGAAAGAACATTTATGGACTTCTCCGCAGTTCCTTCCTTCTTTTCTCTCAGTCCTTTTGGAAACGCTTGTGTTATTTGGTGTCTCTTCATATTTTTATTAAAAAATATATAGTTAAGAATCTACTACAAGAATCTTAATAAGTAGTTAAGAATAGTTGTTTAGGCTTCTCTTACCATTGAGTTAGCATCAGAATAACATTCTCAATCTTGACATTAAAGCTCAAAGGAAAAAAAATGCATTCAGCTGCAGCTTTGACTAACATGTGAATGTTTGAAATGCCTGGGGTAATGCTTTTGATTTGAAGTTGCTTGGTTTGTGTTGTGTGTATAACATGGGCTAGGAGGGGATGTGAATGGTGTTCGCGTCAGGGGAGCTTTAGCTGCTTGGGCCCTTTCACAAAAGGATTTCAGCACCTTTTTATGTGCGAGTTGTCTATCCAAAACCAAAAGTAAAATCCTCCAAAATATCTATTAAACTATGCTAGCCCCTGAAATTTGAAGTCCAGGTTTTTGTCAAGAAAATATACCCCCGTGTTAAAGTTCTGTGCATGCTGACAAGCATCTCTCTTGGCAATACTGTGCTGTTGAAGCCTTGCCTTTTACTTACGTTGCAGGACTATAACCAAGATTTTGGGGTGTATTTGTACTGTCATCTGCCATGTAGTGTTGGCTTGTTTTACCTTACCGTAGGTATCTCCAACTTGGATGCGTAAAACAGTAGTATAGCCAGAGCAGCATGGAGTATGAGAGCCCACTGCATGGAGCACTGCATCTGTATGTAGGTTGCTGCTTGCACACTATGAAGCTCATGTACTTCTGTTCTGCATGGTAGTTTGTAATGTAGGTGTAGCCTACATCTAGGTTCAGGACTCTTTTCCCTAGTTTACTAAATTTACAGTGATTCTGAGAAACATTATATGTACAGTATTTACCTGAATCCAAGAAAGACTTTAGATTTAAGATGACCTCCCCATAATTAGATCCTGTACATGGAAAATTTATAAATTTGCTATAATTTTACATGTATAGAATCATATTATTGGAGGTTTGTCTTAAATTAATCCCTCCTCCACCACTGCTGCAGTGGGACAAGCAGCAGAAGAGGGGAAGGTGGTGAGAGAGGCAGCAGGGGGAGTCATGTGCCCGAGACTCTTGTCCCTTGTATTGGATTTAAATACCAGGGAGGAATGGCACTGCAGGGTGGAAGACAGCAAGGGGCTTGTTCCCCTTTGTTAAATTATGTGGGGGATACCTCACCTTGGATTTGAGTAAATACAGTACATTCCAATCTCTTAGGTTAAAAGCAATATGTGCAGATCTTAAGTTCATGCAAAAACTTGATTCTTTATAGTGTGTAATAAATTTATGCCCTACCAACAAGGCAGTGGTCTTTCATAACTTAGAAGCAGAGTGCAGAACATAGGAAAGTTACACTGACAAATAGGAAGAGGACTGAAGAACAATGAGTACTTTTATGTAGTACCTTTCTTTAAAAGATGACAGACCTATAATTAAAAATGAATAATAGATTATAAGGCTAGAAGGGATCATTATGACTCTTACTGATCCTGTATATTACACAGGCCATAATATTACCCTGAATAAATTCCTGCTTCAAGTAGGGCCTATTTTTTTAGGAAAGCATCTGTTCTTCATTTAAATATTTCATTTCGAGTTATTCTAATAGGTAATTAGCCTTACAGTGCAAAATAAGGAGCACATTTTTCATTTATATTTGTCTAGGCCTTTTTTCCAGGCATTGGATCTCACTCCTTTTTCTGATAGATTAAAAAGTCCTTAATTATCAAATTTCTATTCTGGCTAGTATAGAAAATTAACATTAATGCCCCTTGGCCAGTTCTCTCAATTTTTGGATGCTATTTATCTGGACCTGCTGTTCTCAGAGAGTCCAGTTTTGGTAGTTCCTTGACATACGTTGAAGCTTAAAAATATTTTCGTATCATATGACTACTATCATCTGTTTTTTCCCAAATAGAGAATAGGCGTATATACTGAATATTTCTTCCTTTGCTGCATTATTTTTCAATGTCTTCCTAATAACAGAACAATAACATTGTTAGGATATTTTTGTTCCTGTTATACTTAACTTTCTTGTTTCTAATTTTGCTTGCCACCCATTTGGCCTTTTACTTTACTTTTCAGGAGGGTTTTGTGGTGTGTGTTTTGTTTTTTTGTTTTTTTAACAACTTGTTTCTAATTTATATTCATTTTTTTTTTTCAACTTTTTTATCCATTTATCATGTATGGCTTTTTACAGTTTTTATTTCTAGTGTGCCAGGCTTTTAACCAGTGTAGCCTTGCTCAGTCATAATTCTATAGTTGAGTAGCATCTAGTAAAATATTTTAATATTTTCCAGTTATTCACATTTTTTTGTTTTTTTTTAATTCCAAGGCTATAGAATGCAACTCATTCAGTTTTAAATATCTAAGGAACTACTGTTCTACACATGAAATGCTATGATTTTGTGTGTGAAGGAAAAGTGATTTATTGCTTTGTGAAACCATAGAAATATTTCTTTTGCAGATATAGCTGAAGATTGATATAACTTTGTTTTTTATGTCAAGTGCTTTTTTTGATGGTTTCTTTTTGCTACTTTAACCTTTTACAGTGCTTGCATGAGGCTGTCTCAGTAGAAGTAATTATCTGTTCATTGTTGTGTATGAGATGTTTCAGGAATCTTTACGTTTTGGTTAATTATTTTTTAGATAAATTCAGTGTTTATTTAATATTGTTACTTTTTGGTTTTGATGGTTGGGGTGGTAAACGTTAAAAAGTTAATACTTTGTAATAGTTATTATCCAGTAATGTCTCTACAGCTTCCTTCAGAATGCTTCTGTTGCTGGTGCAAGCAATGTTATGGTGTTGCAGTGATGATACCTCTTTGTATTATTTCTTGCACCATTTCATTTTCTTTTCTGTGGTAGCACATTAGGCTTGAAGGTTTAGGTAACTTTCTACAGGAATTTTTGTTTCCTGATTATGTATTCAGTTTAACTTTTTTATTAGGACAATACTCATATTTTTGCTTGATATAGTTGTCTGCTGTTTACCAGGTGTTTTCTTTGCACTAATATTATTTTTATTCCTAGACTAACAGTTATTCAAGTAAACTTATCTGCTGTTTTGTAAGCCATGAAAATTATTTTAATAGCCTTAAAACATAACTTTCATCTTTGGAAAAAGTGATTTGATTGTTGTTTCTCTGTTGCCAATTAACAGTTGAGAAGTTTTCTTCTTGGTGCATCTTTGCTGTAACTTATTGACATCTAAAGATCTTCCATAAAATGCTCAATGACAACTAAATCAGCTGTAATGTTTATGGTTTTTCTTTGATATATCTTTGCATTATTATCAAAGCATTCTAGGAAGGTAGAATGTGGAGTCTCAGGAAAAAGAAGTTTCATCCTAAAAACAAGCTATGCTTTTTTTTATAAGGTTCTTGCACATTCTTAGTTTCTTTTAGTTGCTGGAGATCTCTGAAACTTTACTAATTGGGCACTGTTTTAATGGCCTTGTGTTTGTTCATTATTCCTTCAGGTGTCCATCTGGAAGGAAGTAAAGCTTTTCAAATTTCTCATTTATTCTTCATATTTCTCTACTGGTTAAAAACTTCGTTGTGATCAAATCATATTATTCATAACTTTAGCTTTCAGAGAACGATTTTGAATAAATAGTATGGCATTCGATGCTTCCAGAGGACCCACATTTAAATTCTAGGTTGGTTATACTGTGAAATTCCAAAAAGAAGGTACCTGCTTGTTACTCTTCACTGTAATATAATGTGAGGCACAAATACCAAAGTTGAGCATGATGTCTCACGAGGGACCATAACTGAAGTGTAAACAGATGACTGTTTAGGTGCTTTGTATTTAAACTGATACAGTTCCTGCTTAAACCTTCACTGGTGCATTATGCCTGGCACTGGCTCAGTTTAATTATCCTATATCTTACAAATTAAATTACATTATTTTATTATAAAGAAAAAGTTAAGCTACAAGAGTAAGTGGTGCTTGTATATTTCGGCAGTTTGCTTTTCTTCAAGTAAATTTGATTTAATAATCAGGACTATTACTGCCAAATGCCTGCCAGTTGAATGTTTTGATTTTTTTTTTTCCACACCCCCCCCCCTGTTTTCATCTGTACCTCCCATCAGTCTCCCATCAGGACACTCTGTGTAAGAACATAAGGTGTTTATAGACATGGTCCAGAAGGGGGTAAGGGGACACTTTAATTAGAGTGGCTTTGAGAGCTGCTCTAATTAAATTGTCCAGAACATCACATGTTTCAGTGTCCCTGCACTGAAAAAAGGTGGCAAGGGTGCTTAAACTAAAGCTTATTGAATGAGCCATTTTTCAGCGTGGTGAGGCTGATGCATGTGATGCTGGAGTCTGCTCCAACACTGTAATTACTGATTCTCCTCCCCCACCCCACATCTCCCTGACTAAGGAAAGACATTACACACAAACTGGTTTAAGTGATCAGAAACTGGTTTAAACCTGTAACAGAATACAAGTTCAGTGCATATAAACCAGTTTCAAAATGACTGAAGGTAATGGTTTAAGATAAACCTGGTTGAATGTAGTATTGGGCTTAATTGATTTGGGTCAAACTGGTTTATGCAATGTCTGTCCTAGACCCCTTCCTGGTTTAAGTTAAACTAGAGTCCCCCAGCATCCCAGGTGCTTTGCGGCCCTGGGCTGGGGCTCCAGAGAGTAGGGCTGGCCCTGCTCCTCTGCTCCCTAGCCAGAGCTCTAGCAGAGACTGCAGGCACAGCAGGGCCTGCCTGACTTCCCCCTGTCTCCTCCCTCCTCACTGCTCAAGCAGGGATCCCCCAGCCCTGTGGACCCTAGGCATGTGGTATCCTAGCTAATGCTGAGAGCTGTCTGTGTGTCTGCTTTTTGGAGCTACGCAGGTCAGTGGCTAATGTCCCTCCCTCCCTTGCTTGGAAAAAGCTGTTTAAGAAGAGCTTGAATGAATAAGAGAGACTTTTGTTTTCCTGATGGGCTGTTAAATGCTGTTATCACATCCTTGATGACTACCTCCCTGTCATTTTGCTGCAGACAGTACAAAGAAGCAGGGAGAGGGAGATTGAAAAACTCAGTATCATTATCACTGCACACCCCACTTTGCCTAGGAGTGCTAGCTGGGGACTGGCAACTTCCAGCCCTTGAGTAGCGAGCCGGGAAAAGCCTGGGATGGTGGAAGCAGGGTTAGGGTTTAAACGCCTCCCTAGCTGGAGAGTCCTGCCAGGGCCTGGCCATGCCCTTCCCTCAGCTCAGCACTCTAGAAAGGAAGGGAGGGCTACTCTAGTACCCCCCCAGCTTCCAGCCTGAGACACTGCAGACACGTGCAGGCATTTCCTCAGTCCAGAGGGAATGTCTCTGCACTTGCAGAGTCGTTCAACATAGGCAGGTTAGACTAACTTGCAAAGATTGAATCAGTTCAGGCTTCCTGAATGTCTGGCCCTAGCCCCTGTGCCTGTTTAAACTGCTTGTCTGTGTTTCTTTTTCTTTTGTTCCCCCTTCCCTTCCCTCTCTCCTTCTCTCTCAATTTCTGATGTCCTTTTTTTTTTTTCTTGCTCTGAAAGGAAATTTTTATTTCTTTAAACTCATTTGGATTCTGGTGTAGTTTCCTTCCTTAGGCACTTTCTCATATTACATTTAATGTGAAACAATTCTGTCTGGGTTCTAGCTGTGTGAAAGGTCTGTGCAGTCTCTTGCTATCTAGTGCTTAGTACTGAAAAATCTTTAGATTTCTTTCCAGGACTTGGATTGTGGATTATAGAGAAACCACAACTATCTGGATTCCTTGCATTTGATTTCAGGGGGATTACAGTGTGAATGTCGCACTTGTGTAGGAAGTGTTAATTCTTTACATCTGTCCTATTGTACCCTTTTCTTATCCTTTTGAATTAATGTGTATTTGCAGTTTTTTTTAATTAATGCTCCTTGTCTTTATACCCTCAGTTTATATATACTTTTTTATTACTGTGCTTATTCTAATAAGTTGCGTAATCAGTATTAAAAAACTGATTTTAATGCAAAAAACAGCTAAAAATGCCTTCCTTTTTTTACTTAACAGATCTGTGAAACTCTTGAACCTTCCTGTCAGCCTTCGGCCCCAGAAAATGAAAAGTTTGTTGGGTCAGAACATGTCAACCAAAAGTCCTTTTATATACTCTCCAATTATTGCGCACAACCGTGGAGAGGAAAGAAGTAAGAAAATAGGTGAGAGTGTCTGTATTATTTTAACCTTTAAATCCATGTCATGCTTCTATAAATCATAAGCTTCCTCTTTGGGTAGCTTGATTTTTATGCAACCAGGAGCAAAATATTATTGTCTTTCAATATACTCTATATACTTTTAGCTAATAAGCTAAATTAGTTTGTCGTTTAATAACTTGGTATTTACTTTCAATTGGCCTGTTGTGGGATAACCATTTTTAGTCCTGGCCTACAATTAAGGCACAAGTCTTCCCCTTACACCAGATAAAAATGCTCTTCCATGTCAATAGTAGTTTTCATCACAGTAGGCGTGTAGGATGAAGCAGGGGGGCATGGTCCTCATCCTTGCATCTCTTGAGTATGTTTAACAAATTACTATCTTTGCAGTGGCAGGACATTGATGTTGCCCTTCTGCCCCTGCTTTACCCATTGCAAACTAAGCAGTGTTTCTGCTGTTTCAGATATTACGTCTCCTAGTTGTGTTGTGAGGGTTGTTCCTGAAGTTTTTACCAGCTGGTTAGACAAACACTTTTCTAGGATTATTTAGGCAGGGGTGATTTTTTTGCCTTACACAGATGTTTGGACCAGATGACCTCCTATGATATCTTCCAGCTTTATTTTTCTTAAAGTCTGTGACATTTGGACACCCTCCAATGAGGCTCAAATTTTATTACCAAAAAAAAAAAAAAAAAAGAGTTTATAGGGAAAATCCTATTCTACATGTGTCCGTTCTACTTGCGAGTAGGGGTGCACTGATAGAGATTTTTTGGGTTGATACTGGAGGCCGATTTTTTTTTTTTTTTTTTTTTTTTTTTTAATGAGCCATATCCACTGATACTGATCCGGTTGCCAGTTTACAGCCCAACAGCTTGGAGAGCAGCATCCAGTTGGTACGTCTGTTGTGGGGGAAGGCGTAAGAGGCGGGGGGTGCAGATCAAGGCCCTTGCAGTGAGAGAGGTAGTAGGGCAGGCACTGCTCAGCTGGGACAGTGCAGGGCGCTGCAAGGAGCTGGGAGTTGCTCATCTGGGAGCTACAGGGAGGGGATGCCTCCTGCTGCTACACACACCCTGGGAGGGCATGGGAGGCATGTGCCCCCAGGATCTGTGCACATGGCAAGGGTGGGCTGCCACTGCAGGCAGGGGCCAGGGCTACACTGAGCTCTTCCTGGCAGGGGGGCTGGGCCAGGGCTGTGCTCAGGGCGGGCAGCAGTGATGCTGCAAGGGGGGGCCTAGGGCAAATTTTGGGGTGGTTCTAGGCCCCACCCTCCATAGCTCCCCTCCCAGCACCGCTGCTGCCACTCACCCCAAGCGTGGCCCGGCCTAGCCCCCTGTCGGGAAGAGCTCAGTGCAGCTAGGAACAATGTGGAACAGCTTCTAGTTCTGCTGAGAATGTTCTAGAAGAGAAGTAAGACTTTGTGTTGAAGTTAATTGTTGGCTTACCAACTATTTTGTGTGTTAATTTGAAATTGATAACTGTTGTGATTTGTGTTTTTGTCTTTTTTCTGGCTAACCAATATGTATATTCGAGGAAAAAATGGTTGAAAACCATATTAAGCTACATAGAGAAGTTGTACCTTACAGCAGACTTGCCTGCTCTTAAAGAAAGAATTGATGTTTTGGATGTTTGTAATTTACATGATGGCATACCTGAAGAAATCTAAATACTAATATTAACACAAAGAATAACTAGTGCTACATATCTTAATGTTTTAAATTTATTATTATTTATTTAACACCCAAAGTATCCTGATTGTAGAAATAACAGGATAATAAGCATGTTAGAAATACGTGATGTAAAATGTTATATGTGGTTTTGAAGTCAGCTATTCAGTTGCTGTGCTGTTACTGTTGCTTAATGTACTAAATATGATTTTTTTACTGTCACATTTTCTTCCATCTCTTCCTGCTTATTGCTTATATGAACACACTGACTTGTTGCATGCTAAACATGTAAGTTGTTTGAGAGGCAAGGATGTCTAAGAGTGATATTTGTTATTGGACCAACTCCAACTGTGCAGTTGGGATAGTGTTAGACACACTTTTGAATGCAGGATGTTCTTCGTGAGGTCAAGTAAGCAGCAGATTTCAATATCTTCCATGTTGTGGTGGTGTAGCTGTGATGGTTCAGAAGTTATGCAAGAGGCAAGCATTTCTTGGGGTGCTACCTTTTATTAGACCAACTGTGTACTTGCAGTAGAGTTAGACATCATGACCTGCTGAAGAATGTGCTGCATTTGAAAGTTCGTTTAACTATCTCAGCTACACAGTTGGTCCAATAACATGGGTCACCTGAAGACATTCTTGCCTGTTGCATAACTTCTGGATCATCACTCTTACACAGCTGAAAGTTGTTTGAGGAGTGTTCAATGTCTAGCACAATAATATTTTTAATTAGTGCAAAGTGGCAAGTATTTGATTCAGATTTGGATTCAGTCAGTTAGGATGGACATTGATTTGAATCATTGTCCTGATTTGATTGTCAAAGATTTGATGCTGATTTGGAGATTTGGCCATAGGCTAAACAGGCAGCAGTCCTCAAGGACCCTGGACACAGCTGCCCCCAGCTGGTAAGTCTGTTGTGGTGGGGGGAGGGAGGGGGTGGAGGGTGAAGATCAATGCCCCCACAGCAAGGGAGGGATTGGGGCTGTGACTGGGATAAGCTGCTCAGGAAGAGTGGAGGGGTGGGGGGCACAGGACTTGGGGAAGGGGGGCTCCTGCCACTGCGCTGCTGTGTACCACCTATCCAGGAGGGCATGGGAGTGGGCATGTGCCTCTGGATCTGCATGGGGTGGGCTGGGCCAGGCTGCCCTTTGGATGGGCAGTGGAAGGTGCTGGGAGTGGGGACTCTGCCCTGCTGCTGCTTGTCCAGTCAGAGTAGGTGGCCAGGGTGAGAGATGTGGGGTGGCAATGCTGGGAGTGGGGTCAATGCCTTGCTGACACTTGCGCAGCTGGGGCGGAGAAGCATGGGATGGTGCTGCTGGGCTGCGTCAGACAAGTGGGGCACAGTGGCGGAAGCCGCCCCAGCCTCCATGCACCTCCCGGAGAAGCCGCAGCTTTGCTCTGCTGCGCCCCAGCTGGGCAAGCAGCAGCTGGGCATGGTGGTGGGCATGTGCACCCAGATCAGGGAGGGTCTGGTGGCAGGGTCTATCAGGAATATTAGGGTGTTTGCAGCTCCCACATAGCCTCCGTTCTGATGGCTACAAAGGACCAACTCATGGGATTGTAATACATTCTAGTTTATTGGATAGGATGCCAAATTACCAATAAAATCATAAATGCAAATGTTGAGTTATGAGTGGAACTCATCACTTTAGTGCACGCACTCACTCATTCAAACCCATATAGTATAGCGTATAGTAGCTGCTGTAGTGATTGTGAGAGCACTGGTGTCAGCATATCTATCTATTCAAGGCCCTGGAGTCTGCTGTCAGTGGTTAGCTTCCTCCAAGGCGATGTCTTCTCCAGACGGGAGTTGCCTGCTTGTCCTTCTGTCTCGGTAGGTTAGCTGCCAGGTGAGAGGGTGCCACTGAGGGTCACACTTCGCTGCCTTTTATCCCTCTCTGGTAGACTTGTGTGATCCTCCAGCATCATCTTGGCTACCCAGTCTGGAGGTTGCTGTCCCATGTGGCTCTTGAGTAGTACTTGACAGCTGTTAGTCATGGGGGTCTTGCTTGCTGGTAGTGCAGTTTGGGAGTCAGTTTGTAAGTTTGATTAATTAACAGTGGTATTGTTTAGGGTTGCAGGAATAGTCAATAGGGTAGGTTCTCAGTTCCAGGAATCGGTTCTTTAGCCTGATTTAACTTAAAATGCAGTTCCTTGGCTAGGCTACTGTCTACTGATGATCATCCTTCACTCGCATGCATACAAGGGACCACCCAACATAAGAGATTTTATCATTTTACAATTATAATTTTAATGCAGTTTTAACAATGGTCTAGGCTGTAGCTTCATTCTACAGGGAGTACATTCCTTAAGAGTTTAAAAGTATAAAATGTAAAATGCCTTGGTAAAGAAAAGACAGATGAAATATAAAAATGCCCTGTGAGAAGTATATAAAAATGCAATGTGAGTTAGTAAGGATCAAAGGCTACTGGAGGCAGTGAGTGAGTTAGCACCAGGATTTATTTACAGTCTTTGCACTGGATATTTTAGTTCTTTTGCTTTCTTTAGTGACACTGAGCTTAATTGATATGTAGGTGCAGTTTCTAGGTTTTTCCTACAGAAAGCCACTTCAGCTTTCTAGCTTGATCTGAGCCTTGCCACACCCATGCATGGAGTGTGCTAGAGGTCTCTGCCAACACTAGGAAGGAAAAGAAAATGCACAAAATGGGGGGCGGGGAGGGGCTGCTGTTATATCCATGTACAAAGGGAGCTTTCTGCTACAGCTCCACTGTGCTCTGTGCGGTGTGGGGAGCCAGGCCTGCGCTCCGGGCTGCAGCTGGGGCTAGCTGCCTGGAGGACAACCCTGGCTCCACCCATCCTGCAGAGCACAGCCCAGCAGCGGGCAGCTGGGGCTAGCCTCCTGGAGTGCAGCCCAGTCCAGCCCACCCCATGCAGATCTGGGGACATGCCTGCTCCCATGCTCTCTTCGACCAGCAGCATGCAGTGATGGAAGCCCAAGTCCTGTGTCCCCTGGCCCTGACTGGGCAGCTTGCTCCAGCCCCAATCCCTTCCTCGCTGCGGGGGCATTGATTAGCACTCCCTTCCCCATGCCCCTTCCTTCTCCCCTCTGCCCATCACAACAGACTTAACAGCTGGAGGCAACTGTGCCCAGTGTGGTTGAGGACTGCTGCCTGTTTAGTCTGGCCGAATCTCTGAATCTGTGTGGAGGCTTCCGATTCATTTCAGAGCTTTTAATGTGTCTCCTGATTCGATTTGGATTTAGAAATTCAGCTGCTAACTCAGACTGAATCTCTTCCGAATCGAATCGGCTACCAGAACTTCTCACAACCCTAATTTTAATGCCTGTTGGGGCTCTGGGTACTACTACAGCCTGAATGATCACAAAACTTCTCGTATGCTGAGGATACAATGATTGTGGTGAGGCTGGTGGCACTGGTTATGTATTATGGGTGCCTGGCACTTTGGGTTAAGAATATTTTCAGTTGCTTATAACTTTGCAAAAATTTGCTATTTTGGGCTGAATTTTTGCAAAGTTTGTAAAGTTTCTGGAAATGATTTTAAGAATTAGGCTTGGAAAAATGCATTTTTTTTTTTTTTTTGTCCATGTTTAAACAATTATGTTAACATTTCCTTTGAACAGCTCTAGCTCTAGCACTCCATTCCATGGAGTTAGGGACTTGATGTGCCCAAGGTAACCAGGGGAGTTGGGGAAAGCTGCATATCTTCTCTGTGAAAGCCTGTTAACATTTGACCAGATTATCCATTTTTGGAAAATTGCACTTCATGTATGCGCGTTCTTGCATTTTTAGGAGTGAATTTTTCTAATGATTGGGCCTGGACTTACGGTTCAGTTTTGCCATGTCTCAAAACATGGAGAGTTCCAGTTCTTGTGCTTTGATTCTTCCTGGTCTGTCTTTGGTCCCCTTGGACCAGAATCTTAATTCTGGCTTTTCCTGAACTTGAATGCTTGATTTTACAGTATGATAGTTCATTGTATTTTGTTGATCTAATGTACATAGACAACTACATTCCATCCTCCAGAATTAATGTGTTAATATCAAGGCTATGATCAAACCCCAAAGTTAGCATGCATTTTGTTAATTTGGTGATGTTTACAACCTTTTTCATCATTAAAGACTATGGTTGCTCTTCACAAAGCTATACAGAAGGGAGAAGTGACACTTACCTATGACTTCCAGGTAACAAAAGCATTTTTTTCCGATGACAAATAAGATGTCCCGAAGTGGAAATAAATATAATTAGGAAGCCAGTGACAAAGGCAAATACCCTGTTTCCTGAAGGACCCTTGCTTTTGTTGCAAGCTAATAAATGCTATTAGGCATATGTCTTAGTCTTCCAAGTTTCATAGTGTCACTTTCCATTTTTGTGAGAGCATTCCTATCATTAGGTAAACTGATTTTGGCAATTGCCCTTCTCATTTTTCCTGTGTCATTGTCTATCTAATTTTTTTTGTTCTCAGGAAGGTTGTTTAAATTAAAGCTAGGCAGGAAATAAGCTTTTCCATTTTTTTGTGATAACTTTGGAAACTTCAAAGATTGCTTCCCTATCCCAAATTGGAACAAAGTCAATCTCAAAAAGAGGTCATGAGCCCCATGTGGGTGAGTACACAACTTAAACTGTACTCTTCACCTATAAAGAAATAGTATTTCTTGTGAAAAATGGTTCCTGCTATTTCTTATTAATATTGTCATGTTATAGAACTGTTTTCATTATTCAGTTTCTTAAATCATCTATCTTGTTCAGTTGGATTTTTCATGTATACAAAATCTGTAACTCTTTGGTAATTTAACCAAAATTTTTATAAAGATTATTTGTATTCCTGAACCATTGAGTCCATTAGAGAATCTATATCGGCTCAATATTATTACTTGTTTTATAAAGGAAAGGAAAGAATTTTTGGGGGCAAGAAACTCAATATGATGAATTAAAAAAAAAAGTCTTTTAAATCATGCTATTGTGGCATTTTTTAAATGGACCTAACTATAGAACTGTATGTAGATATAAGTTGCACTTACAGAATAGTAACAAACATCCGTGGTTAGGATATAACTTAAGTTTTTCAAGTTTTTAAAAATAATCCTGGTTGATTACCTGACATTAATTTGCAAATGAATCTTAGTATGTAATTGGATAAATCATTACAGCAAAAAGTAAGTTGAGTATTAGCAAAAGCCCAAAGGGAAATTAAACCCTTGAGAAGAGTCTTAAATTGCTTACCACTCTTTTTAGTGCTTGTAACTTAAGCCTCTTAAACTAATTATATTTTAAAACATTAAATAGGATTATCATAGATTAGTTCAGGTTTCTACCTTGATAGTTATGAATAATAAAACTGCAAATCCTGGTGGAACAGAAGTGATCAGTGTTATAGATTATAGACAATGTGTGCAGAAGTAAGAATGTAGAATATGTTCTGACTCTTAATGGTTTAAAGTTATAGTTAACCTGTCATCATTTTAACACTGTTACCAGCTCCAGTAGCTGCAGGTAGTTAGTATCATAGTATCTAGAGTCGGAAGGGACCTGGGCAGGTCATCTAGTCCGACCCCCCGCCTTGGCAGGAAAGAGCACCAGGGTCAGATGACCCCAGC
>JAGPOW010000261.1:6017417-6079100 GCA_030014935.1 Caiman crocodilus
CTGTGCACCTCCTGGGTTAGATGGAGGTCCTGTACTCTGGCTAAGAACCGACGTGAGCGATCAGACTTGGCTGACTGCTCTTCCCAGCAGATGTCTGGGTAGTTGGGGCAGTTGAGGCTAGGTGAGAAACTGCTACAAGCAAATCCAGGATTTTTGGGAACATGTTACCTTGGCTGTCACTTTCCTTTCCAACAACGTTTGCCAGAAAGACTTCCACTGTGTTCCTATGGGGAATTCCTGTGGGGATTGCAATTTAAGGAAGTTGAAGGTCCTTCTTATTGTGCCCAATTCATTCCAAAGACTTAGCTACTTTTGAGCAACAGCAGAAAGAGTGGGACAGTTTCTGGGTTGACAGAACATCAGCCCTAGTGGACCAGGCATGCAGTAGGTACAGGTGTTTTTAGTGAAGGCTTCGATTATATGAGAAAACAGTGAGGATGCTTCATATTATTCAGCCTGAAAAGACCTAGGAATGCTACACAGAGGTGATTAGGGATATGCTGAATTTTCTTACATACAAGGAGAGCTTTTCCCCCAAGAAACACCAACTGAACATTTGAGTGAAATCATTAAGAGTAGGTTTTCCTGTAGACAAGGTGAAAGAGGAAGTCTTTAGCAATCTACGGGCAGCAGAGCAATAGGCAGGCTTGGCTCCCTAGCTTGTGCTGCTTTGTTACCCAATACAAGGAAATCTCTTTCTTTCTCCTCTGCCCCCCCCTCCCCTTTCATTCTTCCAGTGAAAAAAACAAGGTGTGTATTGCAGTCCAGGACATGCTGCATGTAAAATATATAGATATATGATATTGTAGAAGGCAACAAGAATGAAAAGTAAAATGGAAAAATAAGAGGCAATAAAAGTCTAGAATTTGTTTGGGATTGGTGTTAGAATTGAGAAAATGTTTAAAAAATGATATTTAATGCTTAGATTATTGAAAGCCATCAGTCCATATGAGAGCTTGCTATCTGTGGAGCACTTGCATAATTTTATCATGTTGACCAGTCACATGATGTTGCCTTGGCTTCTTTCTAGCTATAAGGTGCTTTAAAGCAACTAAAATACATAAAAGACTTCTATAATGTTACTGTTCAACTATGGTAGCAGTCCTGAAAGAAGCAGTCTAAAGTGATGAATAGGAGAAGAGAGAGTATGAAAGAGTTCCTTGGTTAATGACCACAACGTGAAAGGTTTTGGGAATGCTTGTCTTTGTCCACCAAACATTTGTATTGATGCTACTTCCATTCTCTATTCCCCATTTCCTCCTGTTTTTACTTGCTATGCATTATTTTAAATTCTTACACTATTTTATATATGTCTGTATAGTTCCATGCATAAGGAGGCAATGAGATAACTAGGGGTGTTTGAGGTCCTTCTGGAATGTAAATAGAAGCACTAATAAAAAACACTGCACTTCCTTCAGGCTGATAGTCAGTGGATTTGTGCAAAAAAAATGTACTCTTGGGTTTTGTTTTTTTTTTCCTGGATCCCTAGTCCGTAGCTCTTTTTAGGATGAGTTGGTAGTATAGTAATGATGTGATAACTGTGATGGTCCAGAAATTGTTCGAGGTACAAGGATTTCTTAGAGTAGTATCTTTTATTGAACCAACTACAGTATGTAGCTGACATAGACTTGTTTCCAAATGCAAGACGGTCTGACTTGAAGACAAGTGTCTTGCTCTTGGAAACTTGTCTATGTTAGCTACATAACTGGTCCAAAATAAGACAGCATGCTAAGAAATCTCTAGGATGATTTGCTAATAGTATGGCCAAAGATGACTTTATACTAGATCTCTGATACAATAAAAAGTTAGAATAGGTTTCTTATGTTCAATAGTTTCTTGACAATAACAGTCTAGCTTTTTGAGCTTCTGTGCTTAAAGAGAACCTGGGAATGCTTATATATTACATACAAGTTTGTTACCCTACTAAGTAACTCAGCATTCAGACTGTGTGGTTGCAGTGCATTTATGTAATGGTTGTATAAATAATGTGAAAATGCTGGTTCATTTTTAGATTTTCAAAGGCATGTGGACACCTCACTTACTGGCGCTATTTAAATGTAGTTGTTGATGGCAGTTAGGCTTCTAAATACCTTGGAAGAACTGAGTTTTAGTTTTTGCAGAAATAGTAATTTTTGGTGTGATTTTTGAAGTGCCTAGCACACTTTGGACATCAACCAAACAGGATAAATTGAGGGGCATACCTGTTCTTTCTTTAGTCAGTATTTTTCTTTGTACTTTTTCATTTGCAGGTTTAATATTTTAAGAGGTTGAACTCTTCTCATAATGTATGTTCTTAATTTCTACCAGCATTAATTGGAGTTAAACATTTGCATTGAGAACCGCTCCCATGAGCTCTCTAATACTATTCACAAAATGTAATCAGATAGCAAATGGTTGTGAATGTGTAATTTGAGTGCAGACCATTCTAGCCAGGGAATTTGTCTAATATTCCATAACAAATCTTAGTTTATGCATTTCACCCCCTAATATTATCCTTATAGTGGGGTGCTAATAAAGCATGGTAAGATTATGGAGAAGACTAAGGAGAAACTTAATTCATATGAAGTGTAGTCAAGATAATGATTTTTGTTGCGTCACTTAAAGAAGAATAGGTTAAACATAGAATACTGAAATATTTAAAAAAAACTACCTCCATAATCATTGCACAATGCTAGAGACACTCCAGCTACACTGGAATGAGACTAGGGTGATAGATTACTGATAAATAGGAATGCTTCTCTGTTTGTTTTTTTTTTACAGTCCTTATAGTTAGTTTAAAATTCAAGTTAATTTTGCTTGTAGAAGTTTCCCTATATGGTACCTGGAGGGATTTACCTGTTGTGCTACCAATTCTTCCTTTCCCTTACTGCAGAACTTCCCAGTCCATGTACTGTTTTATATGGTGAATGGAAAGGTCCTCAACTAATGACCCAGCTTTTCTTCCATTAACAAGTGATTTATCAGTATTTCTTGCCCTTCTATTTAAAACAAATCTTTCTTCCCCTGCCAACATAGTTGCATATATTTTGTCTATTTAGCTTTTGATTCTCTAAGGAACTGAGCACTCTGATCCAACAAAATGCTCATGTGTGAGTGTAGTCTCATTGAAGTCAATAGGAATTATTCAAGTGTGTAAGTTAAGCATGTGCTCAAGTACTCCTTGTAGCTTGCTGCCAGAGCACTTGGGCCAGGAACCTGTTGTTTCAGTGAACAGTGCTAGACACATTGAAACCTGGATACCTGGCAATGATTATGGCCTCTAAGCTGTACTGCTGCATAAGTACTGCTTCTCTTCTTCCAGCTATCGCACAGCCTGTGCTTACACATGTACTTTCACCCTGCTACAACATACTTCAGTAGGAAATTGGGTGTGGATATTACACAGAAAAGTACATTTGAAGAAAGGGATGCTGAACGTTAACATCTCTTTAGGAATAAGCATTATTGTTAAGGAACCACAATGATTAGGGTCTTTCTGTTTGAACTGTTCTATATAGACTTCCAGTGGGTCCAAGGAGACGTATGTGAAGTTCAGCTGATGGTGTATAACCCGATGCCATTTGAACTACGAGTAGAAAACATGGTATGTACGTTTCTAAACTGTTGTGATCAATTCTTTCAACTGTTTGCAAAGTTTAATTTAGCAGTCTTTTTCTTGTACGAAGCAAGCAGATAAAACCTACATTAAACAAACCAGTAAAGCTTTTTAAAGAAATTCTCAATTAGTCTTTTATAGCACATGGCTCAGACTTTCTCCCCCTGTACTCATGATGTGATATTGAAATAAAGTTTGTCTTTCAAGCATAAGGGTGCTTTGTAATTTCTGACCCATGAATCAGTAATACAGTGGGGGCTGAGAAACGCCGGTGGAATGGGCCGCCTATAGAGCGGAATTGGTTGGGCGAGAGGCAGCAGGGGTTGAAACAAAAAAAAAAAACTTTACTTACAAGCTGTATACATGAGGTAGACAGTGTAGGCACAATCCATAGACAGACAGAACAAAACTGTAAATGGGCACACCGATGCTCACGCTCACACGGGGTTTGGGGTACGTTGTGGCGGCTGCGACGAGGAGTCACTGGTGTCAGAGCGGGACGGTTAAAAAGGTTCCTTGGTACAGGAACCTCCTCCGGGGCTCCGCAATACACGTGGGGATCTCTCCCTATGCACATCCAAGCACTCCTCCAATTTAGGCGGATATCACCCAAGCCTTTTATACGGCCAGCGAGCCAATTGCTGACCGCCACGTGACGTGTGCCTAATTTACACTGAGCCAATCATGAGCATGCACTTGCTGGTGCAGCTGCAAACTTTTGGCAGGCTCTGATCTTGCACCAAGGACTTTTCCGACCTTACAGGGAAAATCCCTGCTCTGGGGACTCGCAATGTGCCTAACACAGCTGTGCTGAGGCACCTCTTAACTGTTCAGCTCTGACAAATACCAGCCCTTAAACTGACTTGTATAAAAGCTGCGTGGGTATTTAAGCACCTTTTGTCTATAGTGGTTTGCCACATCATAACCATCTCCTGGACTAAATAAACTCGTTTGGTAGAGCATTTCTTAACCTGGGAAAGGATTGTGTGGGAATCATCAGGGCACACCTCATGCTAATGTGTGGTCTATTTTTTCTTGTTCCCATCTCACCTTGACTTTTGGAGAGATCTACCATCATTTGCTACTGCCCTCAGAATTTGTCTCGCACAAGTCTTCAACAAATAATGCCGCCCAAAGTTTTGTCCTCCCTTCAGCTTTGAAAGAGGGCTTAAGTATTGTGTGTGTGGCTTTTAATTCTGTGGCACAAAGGAGGAGGGAAGAAAAGTTCAGTGAAAGGAGGGAGAGAGGGCTAACATTTAAGCATTTAATCTAAAGATTTCAAAGACAACACTTTACAAACCACTGTTACTTAACCTGTAAACTCTTTGTGACAGTAGCACTCCATTTATGTGCCTGTGCCTTACTGTCTGCAAAGCCAGGCACCGTTTGTCTTTACTGTAATACTGCAGTATGCAGTTGGAGCTCTGCAAGCAAGTTTAATTTTGAAAGGAATTTAAGTTGAATATGTGGACCCTATCTCATGCCCTTGGGAGCAAGAAACTACCAAGTAGTGGAACACTTGTTCGTCTTTTAGTCTTTTAAATTAAAAAAGAATAAAAAGGTGTAAAGTTGTTAACAGTGAAATAACCCTGCTTTGCAGCGTCTTATACCATTTTTAATATATTTTTCCTGTTTTTTTCTTCCTTAACACTGTCAACCCTAGAATTGCATGCGAATGTTGTCCTTACTTTATCTCCATGGATTTGCCTTGCGCATACCCCCTTCTGGCAAAGGGAGAGTTCTTGCCCATATTTGATAGGAAAAGTAATTATTGTGGATGTTCTGAAAGTACTGATTTGAATATATTTCCCCAAATAATTCCAAATGACAGATTTATCAACCTAGCTTAAATTCACTTGGTTGCCTCATATATCCTGCCAATTTATTTTTTTAACCTGAAAAGCTGTTAAAAAATTAAATGTTTACAAGCTGTAGTTCTGATACAAACTTCAGACTTCTGTATCTCTATTGCTCTTGCATATATCGTATCATGTTAACTTTCTTTTAAACTTTTATTTTTTTTCTCTTTGATCATTAGTGATAGAAACATATGCCTGGAAGTGAACTCCTAAATGAACAAGTGCTATTGCAAAAAGTTATGTTACGGTCCCTTTCGTAAACTTGCCAAGCTTCATATTAAAGACGGTTCATTTTGTGGGGGGTATCGCTGTTCCTATTGGAAGGCTGTTGCAGAACTTTCACTGCTCTGATGGTTAGAAACATTTTAATTTGCATCTTGAATTTATTCATGGAGAATTTCTACCTGCTTGTTCTTGTGAGTCATCGTCATAGAAAAGTAGGGCTGGAAGGGAACTCCAGGGCTCATCTACTCCAACCCACTGCCTGAGGCAGGATCTTTCCTATCCAAACCGTGTCACAAATCCTCATCTAAACTCTCTGTAAGACTACTGTTAACCCTGATGCATAGTAAACCTAACCTGCCGTAAATAAAGCAGGGGAACCACAGCAGCCAGTGTCCTGCTTCTGTAAAATGCTGTCAGTATACACTGAAGAGGTCTCAGGTAGAGGCAAGCAACCCCCCTCCCCCCAGTCTTTACAAATCTGACCATGGGGTAAAATTCCTTCCTGACCCCAAATATGGCAGTTGGTCTGACCCTGAGTAGAGGGGCAAGACTGTCCAAGAGCCAGAAACCTCTGTCTTTGCTCCCAGCAAGAGCATTGGTGTGCTCTAGTCGAAGTCCCCAGCCTTGACTGCAGCTAACACCCAATGCCTCTGGGAAGACTTAAAAAACACCCTGACCCGTATAGTGGGAAAAAGGGTGGGGGAGAGGGCAACTATTGGAGAAGGTAGAAGTAAGAAGGCAATGCACTTTAATTTTTGAGAGAACATCCCCTCTCCGCCTTTGTTTCAGCCTTTGTTTCGACTAGTCTGAGCAAACCAAGTCAAGTTGTGTATTATTTTTTTTCCCGTCATCATCTGTATGTCCACTACAGTGGCTAGTCATGTCATGTGATGGTTGGACTTGAAAGAGCAAAACACTTTCAAGCCACTAGAGGGTACATATTATACACATATAGTACCATTCATACTGGTAACTTGCTTGGTAGTTGCTTTAGCTCAATTTTTGTCTAACATACACAAAAACAGAAGAGAAAATATTAGTCCAAATTCCTTTACACATACAAGTTTTTGTGTTTAAATATGCTTCATAAAATGACTGCATAGTTATTGGAACTTATTAAACTGAGAAGATGGCATTCAATTTAATTTGTATAATGAGAATGCAAGAGGCAAAAACTTTTTGGGTGGTATTTTTTATTGGACAAACTGCATAATTACAATTAGTAATTTGTTCATGATACACAATGTTAATGGAACTGTTCTAAGAGAGTAAATACACTTGCACAAAGTTATAAAGAATGAATGTACATGTATTTACAGAAATGAAGCCTTGGTCTATACAGTGTGCACATACTACTTGCAGTACTGTTCATGTTGTTCTAATTTTACAGTTATTACCACTGCAGTAATTTGTTCTTTTCAAAGTCATTCCAGGTTTCAATTTTATTGGCATTCATAAGGAAAGTGAGCATGTAAACCATATAAAAATAATTGAAGTCACAAACCTAATCCCATAGTCAATGTTCTAAAAAGGTAGAGTGCTTTACTAAGGAAAGCTGCTGTGAAATAATGTAGTTCCACTGGTTCAGACTAGTTTGATTCAGTTGCTTAAATATTTTGTCCGTGGCACTGTATGTGCATTTTTGTAGTTGTTTGCATATTATGACACGGATAGAATGCAAATTCCTTGTTTTTACCTGTTTATCAATTGAAAGTTTAGGTTAATATGAACTTTTGCAGCTGTTTTTGAGTTATTAAAAAGCATGTTGTCTTCTCTGGCCAGCTGCTTAAATTCCATTGGACTTGTCCTAGCCACCCTTTTCTCTCATTTAATATCTGGTTCTCCCAGTCAGAATCATCATGTTCTCATTTTATTCTTGACAGTTTTAGTATTGATCTCTTTTCTGTGTCTTGTTTGACTATAAATACTGAGTCAGTACTTCCAGATGCTAACAAGGCTACTCATTCTACCTTGTTTTCCCTAAATCCTGCTCCGTCTTGGACTCCTGTTGCTCAGTTCCTTCTGATTTTTTTTTTCCACTTCAGCTTCTTCAGTAATACCTTTCTTTTTCCCCAGTGATCTTCCTGTCTCTTTGTTTCTCTGTCCCTTTTTCATCCTGTCTACTGCCTTTATTTCTGTAGTGTTGTTCCACCCTCCTTGAAATCTGATCATCTAAGAGACTGGATTCCTTGGGCCCCTAGGTGATATTACATTTGCCATGTTAATAGTAGCATGCCACACATTTCACCAATTTATCATGCCATAAACCAGCCACAGAAGTGTTCCACATGGGCTAGCTCAAGTGTGAGTTTACAGGTGCCAAGTTGGGGGAGCCCATGCAGCATTGCCTAGTGTGTGGGCCCACTGGCTCCTCCTGCCTTGCACCTGTAAATCCACATGTGAGGTGGGCCCATGTTAGACTGCACTGTGTGAGGCTTTCAATTTGTCAATGTTCGTGGAACCGAAGATCATGATCCTGGGGCTCCATGCGTGCCAGAAAGTTGAAAGTGTGCCACAGGATTTGTGGCATTGGGGACTGGCCCTTGAAGTCTCTGTGCTGGCAGTCATGAGGTTTGGGATCTGACAGATGTTATCCTGCATTAACAATCTCATGTCCTGCCATGAATGTGTAGCATGATAGGACATGCAATTATTGGGGTATGGTATCAGATCTCGCTGTGCTGTTAATGTGCCTTTAGAGTTCTGTCTTAAGCTTTTTCCCTTTTACGCTCTGTGTAATTTGGCCATGCCACCTTTATTCCTATGATCCATAATTTTTATTATTGCATCAGAGGATGTGGACAAATACTTGTGCTTTTAGAAGAAGAGATTAAACAAATTATATGGGTCTAATTGGAAAATTATATTTATCCATTTAAAAAAATAGTTAATAGTACCACTTTTTAAAGGAGGATGCTTAAAATTAGCAGATACACAGCATTTTCAGGTAAGAAAATCTAATTAAAAAATGTATATATTAGTTTTCTTTGTCTTAAGAAAAAAAATGATACTCACCTTCCAACCCCAAGAAGGCACCCTCAGTTCCTGATTTCCCCATCAGTTCTGTTCCTTGATTAAATGTTTTTGAAAGGGCTGAATATGGGGGAGAAAAAAGCAGGGGAGGAGGTTACAGACCAGAAAGAGTTGCATGGCGCAAGACAGCTTTGCTGCCTTCTTTAGGCTGGTTAGAGAGCCTTAATGCAGGAGGAGAGTGAGAGGCAGTTTTACTTGGCCACTGCCTCTTCAGCTTCCCCTACGGGGCCCTGTGGCACCCCAGGGTAAGAACCATTCCTTTGACATAAACTACATTACCTCTATAAGAAGTGAAACGAGAAGTTTTATAGGGGGAAAATCTCCAACCATCTCTTCCCTTCATTGCCCCTCAGTGTTATTAAGTGATAGTGACACTGCGTCATCCTTTTTTAGATGAGCATTGACAATTAAATAAAGATTTTAAAGCACCAGAGGGCAATGTTGGACAAATGCTGCTGAATTGTACTAAACAGCACGTAGCAATATCTAACATGCCATTTAGACATTCTGGATCTGTTACTGGATTGTGAAACTGATTGGTCTTGATCTAGAGTGAGAATAAGCATCTTGGTTTCAGTTATACGGCTGGAACTTGTATCATGCATGGTCAAGTCTATTTTGCTGGCTTTCTCTTTGAGTGAGTTTTTTTACTCCTTTTCCTATTGTCTGTGTTTGTACCTAAATGAAGTTTACCAGATCGTGGCAAATAATGAAAATAGTGAAAGCTCTGTTTTGCTAGTTACAGGATAGTAGTACACCTGAGGCTCCCCATCTCTGGCATAATGACAGAGCCTGTTCTTAATATTTATGTCTTTACTTCTCCCTAGTGTTTGCTCTCTTGAGAGGTTGCAGTGTTCTGGGAATCTTTTTAAGAAATTAAATTATAAAATGAGACTTGTACTGGTAATACCTTTTATAACAAAAATATGTTGTAGTTGATGCCACATTCAAATAATTCAGGAGAATTCTCCCAGGTTTATTCTCCTGGCAGAAAAACTTGCCTCCAAGTACCTGAACAGACAGGTGAATGCGGAGTCTGTGAAGGGCAGAGCGCTTGCAGTACTGATACTTCATAGCCAGGGGCCCTTGTGTACACATCTCTGCATGGTGTGCAGGCTCCTTCAGCATGCCTAGTAACAGATGGCATTAGTGCATAGGGCTGCCCTGCTTGGATGACCCAGACTGCCTCTGTTTCCCTGCAGCACAGCGTGAGGGTTTTGAAGGGGAGAGGGTGTGTTTTCCTCATTTGGCTAGAGCAACAGTGTCTAGAGTGATGCATTGTCTCGTGGGTAGGAGCAAAGCGCCTTCAAATGCTGGAGAACTGGTATTGTGGCTTTTGTACATATGCTTTTCTGAGAGATGTTCACCCTCCCATGGGAAACTTGTCTGGGGGTAATGTAACCCTGGTTGTTCCCAGGTTCTTTTTCTCTTGGAGTGGCCATTTTTTACTCTAGGAGAAAAATCCTTAATAGCCGCACAGTTATGGTTTCTCCTGGGAGAGCAGTGACTCTTCCAGGAGAAACTAGATGGCTGCACTTGGCCTATGTTCCAAATGTATAACTTGGAGAGAGTTTAAAAAGATGCAGAAAACTCATGTTTCCTGCTGTGAGCAATGTTTTGGTCTTTCAGGACACATGCATATGGCTTTCCTTCTAACCTTGAATCTGCCATCAGCAAATAAGTTTAATATGCTTATTTCTGCTTATGGGTACCAGACACCAGCAATTAGGCATACTAGGTTGCTTGGGAGCAGCAATAAGAGGGTATAGTATTCCCTCAATGCTGCTTTCAGACTTTCCTGGCGCAGAGAGAGGCTTCTTGGGACAGGCAACTCAGAGAGACTCGGAGTGCATAACTGTTGGTCAGTAGCATGCTGAAGTTGGGAGCAAGTTGTCAGGGCTTATTTTCTTGGCCGGGGATCCTGTTGCCACTGGATTTATGAACCAGTCCTGATACCTTGTGGTATTACCTACTGAGCGAGCTTAATTTGTTATGTGCTCCTTTCTCTTTTATGACTTGTTTTCATGCATAAAAACAATTTACATTTGGGAATTTACTACAATAGGTAATTATTGCAGGAATGCTCTGATGAACATGAACATAAGCATAGAATATTCTAAGGAAGCATAATTAACCTATGCAAGTAAGTTTGTTAGTCGTCAGTTTTTCCATTAAATAAATTTGATACATGACAGTTCAATCTGAGGTGAAATCTTAATCCAAGGTTGCTATTGGATTTTTATTTTAATGCTGCCATGTACTCTCCAGTAATGCTGATACAGTCTCCCCAGCTTTTAAGTAGTCTTAGATTTGTGATCATAGTTCTCACCTGGGGTGCTGCGGCATGAGCACCACTGCTGCTGTTGCGGCGAGATGGAACTGTGCTCCTGCAGAGCCACATTGGGAAACGTCACAGCCCTTCCTGGTCTGATCCCATGCAGTGACTCCTGGAAAGAGGTGCACAGGGCAGGTGCGAATGTCCCATGCATCTGTTTCGGAGGAACATGTAAAGCTCTGCAGGAGGTGTGTGGTGCAGTTCCACCTTGTTGCGGTGGCAGTGCCCTGGTTGAGAAGTATTGCCTTAAGGATAAGAGAATTCACTGATGCAGTGGCAAAGCACGAGGTGTTTCTATGCTTATGTATTAAAAAACCCCTCAGAAACAAAATCTCTAAGCAAATGGTGTTTATTATGTTCCTATTCAGACACAGTGGGCTTTTTTAAGGAGTTCTCTAAATCCAGGAGATGAAAAATGTGTTGTATAAGGTAGGGCAAATCAGGTCAATTTTGAATTAATTTAATTTGGTGTTCTACCTTTTTCCACTCACAGCAATCCCATTCGTATCGACTAGAGTCTCATAAAGAGGAAAGGTAGAATAATGGTTTATTTTATTTTGCTGTCTAGGCTTCATTCCTAACACGTTAGCATGGTCCAACTCGGGAGTAATTCCATTGCAACTAATTGAGACTTCCTTGTGCAAGTGACAGAAAAATCAAACCTGTTGTGGGGGGGGCCTGAGATGAATGTGGACAGGAGCCAGTAGTTGCACTGATACTACTCCTGTGCTGTAGTGGGAAAAAGAAAATGTTAGAAGTCCGTTAAATTCCTTATTGAATAAGGAGTTGCCTGGTAAGCCGATGCAGTACTACAACAGTTTGCAACTGGGGTGCTACCGCTTTGAAAGAAAGTTAGAGGGATGCCCTGACCATATAAAGGTTGAGAGCCACAGATTTAAGATTACTTGTGGATGGAATTGGTAACTGCTTTTAATAGTCATAGGTAGTAACTTTTGAGAATATCTAAGCCTGGTCATGGTCACAATTTTATTAAATTTTAAGTTTTAAGTTTTCTGTATATCAATATTAAGTTTTAAGTTTTCTATATTTTTGATTGCCCTAGAATTGCCCTACAATTTTAAGTTTTCTATATATCAATATTAGTAGCTGGATTTTTGTATGGACATAGGAACACTGGATGTACAAAAGTGACTAAGATTTCACTCCTTCAATGGCAAAGGATGGGACTTGACCCAGGATGTTCCCTTCCAAGACCTATGGTCCTAAAGTAGAAGATAATGGCTCACAGCTGAGGTTCTAGGTTCAGAAATAATTAGATTTTCATAATAAATTTGACTCGATCATTATTTAATTTGAAAGAAAATGAGTACACAGTTACCAGAAAGTGCAACTTCAGTTTTCTCAGGACGGTTACATATTTTGGAAATTTTCTCATAATCATGTCCACCCTCGGGTAAAGGAAAACTTTCTCTTTTTTTTGTTTGACATTTATCTTCAGCAGATAATGAAGCTGTGGCTGGAGACTGTTCTTCCTGCAGCCCTTTCCAGTCCAACCCCACATAATCCTCCCAGAAACAGAGAGATGCTGGGCAGGGTGGACTCCTGTGCTCCCCTGTGTCTGGGAGGAGTGCAGGGTCAGGCTGGAAAGGTCTGTAGGAAGAACGTGCTCTCTGTCAACAGCCCTCCGCACAGCAACAGGGGCAACAGCCCCTGTTGCAGGCTGGGCTGAGGAGCATTCCTTCCAAAGGCAGTCCAGTTGCAGAGCCGCTCCAGCCCCGTTATGTGTGCAGGGGGAACAGAATGTGTCACGGCTGGATGGTGCCTGAGCCAGGCAGGACCAAGGGACCCGCTGTGGGCCACATCTGCCCACCCCAATATAGTAACTGTTCAGTCATTTTCTTTTCTCTGCTCCCTGACAAGAGGTTGTTACTGACTTTGGAAGTTGGATTTTGCTGCCACAATCTATTCCTTGATTGCCCTAGACCTAGAGAATGTGCTACATGAGAGGATGCAGATTGTCAGACCACAGAATTAATTTAAGAAACGTGAACTAAAACTTAACACTTTGTCTTCCAAACACTGTTTTAAAGGTTAGTTTGCCCAGCACCTTTTGTGTGAGATGTAAGTGTAAGGCAGGGTTGTCAAACTCACCTGCCCTGAGCCAAATCTGGGCCTCGACTGCTTGTGGGCCAGAGCCAGCACAGGGTGAATTTTCTTGGGTGAGCAGTCTAACCCCTCAGATACTATGTAAGGATCATCCTCCCCGCCCCACTCCTTTCTGGAATGAAAATGACTGTTGTGTGCTCTGTACTGGCAGTATGTGATGGACAAGCATACTTGCTTGATTAGACTTTTCAAAGTCTTGGGACATGGATGCCTACTTTGTGACTCCTAGGGACTCTTAGGAGCTGGGTTTCTTAAAAATGGTATTTTATGGGTATATGCATTATTATTAAAATTAATTTACAATAGAATGCAATTTGCAAAAAAAAAAAAGACTTTCAGGAGTTAATTCCTTACTTGAAGTTTAGCTGTTTGAATTTACAGTAATTAATAAAATATTAAAATAATGACAGAAGAAAAGAAGTTGTTGTGCATCTCATCGTGATTCCCGCTAGTGAGAATGGTGTCCTCTTTATCAAACTTGTCTAAGGCTGGACTTTTTCCTAGTAAAAATACTTGTGTGCTTTGGTTGCAAGATCTTACTATGACGACTAAGTGTTTTAGTCAAAAGTAGGGTTATCAGAATGGTAATTCTATATTTTCATCTTCTAGCTAGTGCTTAATCATAGGACTTTTGCCTGGGCTCCTGGCAGAAGTTATGTTTAAGGGCTTTGGTACACAGTATGCTTTAAGCTTCTAAAATTTTGATCAGTGTTAGTGTTAGCTTGAGTTTAGAGTAATCACACATTGAAGCTTAGTATTTCTCTGACTGCCCTAACCTGCACAGCTGTGATTTGACGGTAGAGAGCTGGTGACTAGGGGCCTGAGTAGGAGCTGGAGCTGTGAGTTACTACTCCAGGGCTAGTGGCCCAAGACGGGCTTCCATTCCAACCTAGGTAGAGTTAGGTTGGAGAGATGTGTTGGTGGAGCTGGAGCAGGAGGCAGGAAGGGGGAAGTTTAATACTGAGGACTGTGTAGTGAAGTGGGAAGTGGAGATGCAGTGGGTGGGAGTGGGGGCTGGGTGATGAAATGAAGGAAGTCAGCCACTGAAACCACTAAAGGATAAAATAAAGTAGTAGAAAAAAAAGAAAAAATAAAAGAAGTAGAGTAAGTAAATTAAAGAAAGTCTTATGTTTGAATAAATTGGGATTGGGATTGAGTTGCCCCAGTTGAAGAGGACATGGCCCCTGCCCTTGGAGGGAAGCCTCAGTTTGGCTCTTTACCTTTTCCCACACCTGCACCCTCCCTAGCCCTCTGTCTTGGATTGGTTTGTGCCCCTACAAGCTTCCTGGCCAGGTCACATGCATGGGGGCAGAGAAGGATTGGCTTGGTGCTAGTATTTTCCCCTGCGAAGTATAGTTCAGGGGATAAAAAGCTTGTCCATGCAGAACGGTGTGGGGAGGAGAGAGGTGGGCACTGCATCCTAGGATTCTGGAGGACTGACGCTTGGGCAGCTTTTCTCTGGAGAGTGGCCACATGTTTGTGGAACACAAGCTGGGTAACACAGATCAGAGAGAAAGCTGCCCTGGAGTGGCATAACTTTAAAAGACCTAAAGGGTGTCTAAAACTAGTTTACATGTCATAGTATGTGGACAATACAGGAGTTAAGAGCACCCTGTGCTGGCAATGATTAATGTGTTACAAGGTAAAATATGATTAACCAGTGAATTGCATTTGAAATAGTAATCTAGACAATTAATAGCAAGATGAAAGGGAAATAAATACAAAATTATTACACAAACAATTGTGTAATAATTATTACACAAAATGTGTAATAATTTTGTGCCTGGTTCTCATTGCACCTTAAATGTAGAACTAGAGAAGGTCCAGAGAAGAACAACAAGGAAGATTAGTGGTATGGAAGGCTTTCCATATGAGGAGGGACTAAAGAGGCTAGGCCTATTCAGTTGAGAAAAGAGATACTTGGGGGAAGGAGGGGCATAAGGATTTAAAAAACACTAAATGTTAAAGATAAAGGGCAGAGACAGATATATATATATATACCATTAGGAGGACATTTCTTGCAGAACAACTACTCCCCGTCTCAAGATCTCTCTGTGCTCATGCTCAAGGCAAATCCACCTAACACCTTTAGAATGCAAATTTAGGAATGAAATTGTTATATGCTGTCTGGGCACTTAAGAACCAAGGACTTAACGCTCTATAATGTACCATAAAACAAGCCCCATTCCTGAATTCTTCTCATGAAAGGTGGTAATGACCCTTTTCCCTTTGGATAGGCCTTGATCTCCCAGTAATCAGGTTCTTTTCTTCTGATTGCTTGTTTGTCTGTTACCCCTGGGAATTTCTTTCCTGCCTCTTTCCATTTTTTTTTTTTTTTTTTTTTTTTTTACTATGCATTGCTGGCTTTTACTCTTCAGACCTTAAGGTGTGCAAATATAGATTAGCTTAGTACCAGCTTGGAAGTGTAGCTGCTCCAAATTCTAACTTGAGCAGTGCATTTGTGGGGAGCAGCTGCACCTTAATGGAACAGCAGCTGGGGTGTGTGGATCAAGAGAGAATCTTGCCCTGCATTGGTGTAACTTTGAGCCACATAATGAGTGCTTTAAGCCACTTTAAAGTGTTAATGTGTGAAAAATCCAGGGTTTAAGAGCTCCAGGAGTCACCCAAAATTATCATGTAACAAGGCCCAGCATTTCAGTGAAAGTGTTTCTAATGCTGCTTAGTTTAATTACATTGTGTTATGGGGCTAAAAACCTTGCATTGGTGTCTTTATTATTTTGAATTTAAGTACATGTGCTGTCATATATTTATAGATCTTTGTATATTTCCCAAAATATAGCGATTATAATAAAACTGTTTAATACTTAAACTGAAGTGTTAGTCATTTGATAGGGGAAGTATTGCCACATTTAGAAATACTGAGCTGTCGTCTTTATTTTGTCTCTGGTTTGTGGGTCACTGTATAACATATTCAGGCTTCAGAAAGCAGATAAGCTTGCTGAGTGTACAGTTTGGGTAAGAACAGTTGTTCATTTCTAGAGGTTTCTGGAGCTGGGGACAGACATTCACAAAGCCCAAGCCTCATTTGATTCAGTCTTTGCAGGTTAGTTTAACCTGCAGAGACTGAGCCGATTTGCAAGTTAGTAGATATTCACTTTTGATTCAGAAAATGTAGGCACATGCCTTCAGTGGCTCAGGTTAGAAGCTGGGGGTCAGTAGAGCGAGCCCTCTCTTCCCTTGTACAGTACTGAGCTGAGAGGGGTAGGGGAGGGTGGCCAGGCTTTGGCAGGACGCTTTGATTAGGGAGGGATTTAAACCCCTACCCTGGCCTGCACAGTTCCCAGCCAGGGTGTGCCTGGAGGGGGAATCTGCCCTCATCACACTTTTTCTTCTAACTTGCTGCTCAAGCGGTGGGCAGTGTTACCAGACCCCAGCCCTCAGCCAGCACTCTGTGGCAGCGGAGGGGTAGGGAAGGAAGACTACTTGTATGGCCTGCATGCAGCTGCTGATAATACTGGGCTTTTCAGTCTACCTCTCCCTGCTTCATACTGGCTGCAGCAAACTGACAGGCACTGCATTCATTGCAAACCAGGTCATTTCTGACACCTCTCTCTCTGAGCACTGACAGCAAGGCAACAGCCAGTAGGGAGCTTATCAGAACACAGAGCTTATCAGCTCATCGAGAAAACAAAGCCTTTCTCTCATTAATTCAAGTTCTTCTTAAACAACTTTTTGCAAAGCATTTTAAGAAAGAATGGAGAGACACTACCAGCAGACCTGTTGATTTAGCTCCAAAAAGCCCAAAGTAGATACTGTTTTGTCTGCCCTTGTTCCAGTGAATTTGGAGACACAAACACATAGACACCTCTCAGCATTAGCTAGCATGGGGGTGTTATGACCATAACCAGATGCCCTTGGGGTTTGTGCTGTGGGAGAGGGAGGAGCCCTGCTTGACTTGTGAGGGTGAGGCAGGGGGAAGCCAGGAAGATACTGCTATCTCCCAGCTGCAGTCTCCATCTCCTTCTCAGTCAGCTGGACCTCCAGCAAGGGAGGAGAGGCGTAGGACCAGTCCTGCTTTCTGGAGCAGACAGCCCAGCCCAGCCTAGGGCTGAAAAGCATTCTGGGATGCTGGGGGACTCTGATTTAACTTAAACTAGGAAGTGGTTTGGGACCCAGGTTCCATAAATTGGTTCAACTCAAATCAGTTAAGTCTGGTTCTACATTCAACCAGGTTTATTGTAAACCAGTTTTGGACATTTTGAAACTGGTTTACGTGCACTGAACCCATGTTGTTACTGGTTCAAACCAGTTTCTGATCACTTAAACCGGTTTATGTGTAACCTCTGTTCCTGGCCTATGAGAGGCCGTGTTTAGGTGCTCCAGCCTGCAGCTTCTCCCTTTTTCCCTCTTCTGCTGCTTCCTCCTTTTTTCCTTTTCCTTACACTTTCCCCAGTGATCCTTGTCTGGGGGGAAGGTATGGGGAACAGCGGCTGCTTCACTGCTCCTGGTTCCCGGGGAGAGTGGGGTGGCGTGGAAACACTTTCTGCTCCTTCTAGTCTGTGGAAGACTCTGGAAGCTGCTCATCAAATGTACAGGCGTTTATCCTAGCAGGAGACTCTCTTGCAGGGGAGATCGTCTAAGTGTCAGTCTAGAAGATTTTCCTCTTGGATGAGGCATGTTTCCTCTGGGTGAAACTGAGGAATATACCCATATGCCAGCAACTTCTCCTGAAAGAGCAGTGATTCTCCCAGTGGAAACAATGTTTGTATGTGGTCTTAATGTTGTAAGTGCTTTTATCTCTGTACAGATCTTCCATTTTGACTCGGTGAACGTAAATGTAAATTATTCTGAACCACATTTGAGATTCATTTCATTCATTATCTTGGACATGTAGTTTGTTTTTAATAAAGTACATAAAATATACCAAATCAGGTAGGTCTTGGAGTACACAAAACAGCATTAAAACAATGTTTCAGTGTCTTTAGATAAAATAAGCATTTGTTTTCCCAGGGTCTCCTGACAGCTGGAGTGGAATTTGAATCTCTTCCTGCTGCTCTTTCTCTTCCTGCTGAATCTGGGCTCTATCCAGTGACTCTTGTTGGTGTTCCTCAAACCACTGGGCAGATCACCATTAATGGTAAGGGTTATGTTTTTATGGTTCTCATAAGGGAAGTAGCTACGGAGTTTAATTAATTTGCCTGATGACTGAGTGATTTAAATTAGGATTTATTTCGCATCTCCAACACTGAATTCTGCAGAAGGTCGGTATATGACAAGAACTGGCAATAAAGAAGGTAATACTCTTTCAGTGGAGAAGGTAGTATTACATAGTGTGAGTTAATAACCCATGACGCTCGGAAATACATCACTTTATTTTTAGATGTCTATTCTGTACTGTTATTACAATAAGATCCTAAATCTGAGAGGAAATGGAGAGGTAAAGAACTAAATATTAGAAAACTGTGTACTGTATTAGCAGATTACTAGTTTGGCCTGCCATTGAGAAAATTGCCTTTTTTTAAATGCATGCTGAGAATGCAAGGTGAATCTTGCAGTTGACATTATATTAATGAAACGATCAGATAAGATTGCCATATGTATTGTAAGTTTCTTATCCAGAAATTTTTATATTAAAGAATAGTGTGTTGTAATACAAGAGAATGCATCATTAATAAACTTAAGAAAAGCAATAGTGATAATGAGAAATAGGAAACAAAATGAAACAAAAAGGTACCTCATAAGTTCCTGAGTTTGGTGGAAGAAAGATGGATACATTAATGTTGGGTTCCAGGAAAAAGGGGTTTAAGTAAAATGCTGGAGTTTGGCAAGTGAACCAATACTGAGGCAAATGTACATTTTAATTCTTATCACGGAGAATGATTGAAAAATTATCCTGGAAAGTGATCTATCAGAGTAAATAAGACTAATAGGAAAAAGTACTTATTCTTCAGGCTTTCTCTTTCCCCTGTAAGTCCCTATTCCATTTGATATGTTTTCCCTTTGTTTTCACTCATCTCCTATTTCTTGTTTTCTCATTTTCTGTGCCCATCACTTTTTTTTTTATTGTAAAATATTTCAGTAATAAGAGAAAACTGAAGTGTTTGAAAGAGTTTGTGTCAAACTAGAATAAGTCACCTGGGTGTTTTTTGTTTTTTGGCTCCAAACTGTGTGTTAACATCCTGGAATTGAAATTAAATTTTATTTCAACCTTACTTAGAAAATTCATATTAGAATATTTAATGAGGCAGCTGTAGTTGTAGCCGTAGCCATAGCCAAAATAAGTTTTTCTCTCCGTCAAGAAAACAATGCCAAATGGATTCTGCAAAAATTCTTGCTATTTGTTTTCTTATCCTGTTACTGTCTGAACCAAAATGAGGTTCCATTAAAGTAAAGCAACAGTGAATTGTCCCTGTGTGCTCATTTATCACTCATCTCTTCCCCTTTTGTCATCTCATTGTTCAGCACAAGAGTTCTCCTTCATGTCTAGGTAGTAGATATTGATTCTTCACCAAATAGAATTGAGGTAATTGCCTATGAAATTGAAATAAAACTTATTTTTTTTAAATATAACTGTTCAGTAAAACATGATTAAATGCCAATATAAGTCGTAACACAAGAAGGGTTATCATGTATCTTATACATATCTTTTCTTTTAAACTGGATTGTCGTAAATTATATTTTTCCTGATGGATAAGTTTGAGGCCTCATGCTTTGAAGGAGAATATAGTTTATATTGACCTATAATATCAAAGTAGAAAACACCATCGCATACATGACAAAATATAGACAGATGTTGACAGCTTACCTGCTTTCACTGTGGCTGTAAATTCATGCTATTCACATGACACTTTGTACATATAAAGTGTCCAGCAGAGGATTTCAAAACACTTGTCACATGGTCTTCTCCCAATAAGAATTTTTATAGCAGAGGTTGCCTTCTCTCTGAAAGTCATCTGTAGCATTGAATCATTAAACTTGTGTATGCAGTCCTTTCATGAAACAAATAACCCAACTAGCTATTTCCCTTTTGAAACAGGATATCACACTTCAGTCTTTGGAGTCTTCAGCGATTGCCTTTTGGATAATCTGCCAGGATTGAAGACTAATGGATGTACGGTAGAAGTCATTCCAGCTTTGCCAAGGCTTCAGATCAGTACTTCTTTGCCAAGGTATGAATGGAGTTAGGTGGACATTTCACTTGGAATAAATGAAGAGTTTGGTGTGTATTTTTATATTTCTGCTTGTAATTATAATCGGGGAATATAATTACTATGGAGTATCATCCAATTTAGTGAAATAGAACACATACATTGAGGTTTAAAAGAGGATTTGTGTCCTTGTTTTTATGATGCATTTGAACTCTCAAAAATGTTCAGAATTTCATTTTATTGGTTTTATTTTTACCCTAGAAATATGAAAAAAGTTAACTCTGATCATCTCTGATTTTTATTGATTAACGTCTTAGAGTCTCAAGGGGTGTGTACTGAGATGTGTTTTATAGCAGAAGGATGTTTTTGTTACAGACTCAACATCCTCTTCAAAGTGTTCATTAGGCACCACTGTTAAACGGGTAACTACATAAAACCCGAGTTTGAGCATAACTGTTCTAATCATTCCCTTCCCTATTTTCTTGCCATCGGAGGAGATGTGAAATAAAATATGGCCATCTGCTCAAGGAAATAATCTTTAGTAATAAGTTGCACACATTTTCCTGCAGCCAAACTGTAGGTTGGTCTCACTGAAATGTTGCTAATGAAGGTTTCCCCATGTTAATGATTTTATTGTAAACTAACAAAGCACTTGTCAAGAATGATGGGCGGGCGGCAGGGACAGAGTGCCATCGCCCTACGCTGCCTCCTCTGCATCTGTCCGTGCACAATTCTCCCACTCCGTCCCCACTCTGTCGAACCCCATGCGCTCCTCCCCCACACCTCACAGCCAGATGCCACTGCCATGTGCCACGCCATGCCCACAGCTACACACACTCACCTGTGTGCCCTGCCACCCCCCTGCATGCCCTGCAGCTGGTGGCATGGGCAAGGGTGTGGCCCATACCTCCAGGGTGCTGTATGGGGAGTAAGCACAGGGGACATGCTTCACCCCGCAGCTGTGGGCTGCATTTGACGGGTGCTGCCCGCATGCCTCCCTTTCCCTCCAGCTTCCTGTGTGGCACCCTGAGGCAGGGTGCTTGGGCATATGCTCCCTGTGTAGGGGGGGGAGAGTTGGCTGCAGGGACCAGTCAGGGGGCACCCCATCCAGCAGCTGTGTGCTACAGCCAGAGGGCACTGCCCATGGTCACTACCCTCGCAGCACCCTGCGGCCGCATGGAGCGGGTATGGAGGATGTGCCCTGCCCTGTGGCTGTGTGCTGCATTCGGTGGGCTCTGCCCATGCCTCCCTACCTGCTCCCGTTGTGGCACCCTGTGGTGGCATGCCACCTCCCTTCCCCATGGTTGCAAGCCATGCCTCCCTCCACACAGCCGGTCCCCACAGCGGGGAGCACAGCCTGGCCCCGCCTGCCTCAGCTCCACCTCTGTCTGTCTGTCTTCTGGGCTGCACATGCGCAGTTGGCCTGGAGCGTTACGGACCAACAGACCAAAGTGGTAAGGCTTTTATTAGATTAGAATGTTTGCATTATCTTTATGGGCTCTGATAATTTGTCCCAAAGGTATTAACAGAATATACAGATCTTAGCTTCATTCATTCAGTCTTCTTCTTATCCATCTCACTTGATTTTTTTTCTCTGAAATTTTCTTAGGTTTGTACAGATTGTTTGGCAGTTAGTGCTAGTATGAAGCCATGAATGTTGAGCATATTAAAACAATAACAGAAAATATATTCTATTCCTTCAGTAGATCAAACTGTATATTATCCAGGTTTTCTCATAAAATGATATTCCTGCAAAAAAAAAAAAAAGGGAAAGATTTCACAACTGACTAATTATACAAATTGTCCTTATTTTCTGCTTAATTGGGTTTGATTGGACAGGAAACTTGAATGATAGAAGTTGGAACTTCTCCTGGTAGACGCTTGAACTAGAATAGGTAAATTTGCATGAATCACTTGCCAGTGTTTGTCTCAATTACTGTATCTTCGTTTATGCCCTTTTTTCCTCCCGAGGGCAGTGATTATGTCTTCCTTGGACAAATCACTGCTTACTGTGAATTAGGCAGTATAATTGCAAGGGCAGTCATCTTGGTTATTAGAGTTTTAGGGGCAAGAATGTAATTATTACCTTCTCAAAGGGAACAATTCGACACCAATGAAATTGCATATTTGCAATTTCAGCTTGCTGTGTCAACTTAGGTCTGTTTAGTTAGTTTAGTCAAACACAGTGATAGGACAACTTATATTGTTTATATTAGTTGTGTATAGGTTATGCATTCTTGTTAATTAGCAGGCAGTTCTGGATAATGCTGATTAGAAATGATAATATTCAGAAATTTATGCTATTGCTATAAGACCAGTATCAGCCTATAATGGTGCATCTCAGCACTGCAAAGCAGTCTGTTCTTATCTTTGGTTAAAATGGACATGACTTAGGTTTAAGTTCTTATTAGCAGCTCTAGTTTAAGCAAGCGTAGGGAGGCCTTGCACTGAAAATGAAATTTTAACCCACACTGCTTACTATTATAACATAACCTTATTGCTGCTTGGGGAGTATGTAATTTATTATATTATTCTATTTTTAATGTTTTGTTTGTTGCTATAATTTATCTTGAAGATTTTCTGTAGAAAGCAACGTATAAATTTAATAAATAATAATTAAAATACTCCTTTTTTAATCCCTCTCCCCTCCAGTGCTGGTCCATACAGAAAGCAAGAATTTTCTATTGCTCTTTAGTGCTGCCAGCTACACTTCTTAACTCAAGTACTAGAGAGAGGATCCTGCTGTGAATCTGAAGATATTAATCCTGATTATCACACTTGTGGGCTGGGGTGGTGGGCTAGTATGATTTTGCATGATGGAATCTTTTTTTTTCAGGTTAATTTCTTTAAAGATAGTCAAGTATATCTTCTTCTGAAGTGAACAGAACTGGTAAACATTTCTTATTTAAGGTGTTTGAAGGTTTCAAATCAAGAAATTGGAAATTAGAAGTTAAGATGGTCTATGCAACCTTGATTTGATCACCTTGTGTGTGCGCAATATGGTAATCTTTAAATTACAATGTCAGCTACTTCTGCCTCCCCTCTCCCCCCCACTCCCTAGAGGCCTCATTAAGTTCATAGGATATGTTGTAGTCTGGGAACATTTAAGACTGTATAGCGAACACCCTTCGTATGCTACACAGCTTCTTTAAACAGCCCTATTTCATTTGTTGAGGTTGGAAGGTATGTCGTGAAGCAGAGCCGTACAGGAAGGGAAGGACTGGCCCTTTGTGCAAGGCAGTTGGATGTCACTTTTAAGAACAATCCCTGTGTCTACTGCAGAGTTACTAGTGGTGCTGGGCAGCAGTACTTTCTCAGGTGCTGGATACATGTTTCTTGTGTTTTGGGTCCCAAACTTAAGACAGGTGGAGAAGTGCAAAACAAATTCCAGCAGTTGAGCTTAATTTCAGCTCTGCTTTTCACATGTTAAGAACTCCGTAATGCCAAGTACTCTGAAAAATCAGAACCAGGTAGACTTAGGCATTTACCTTTCGTCAACCTGCACCGCCCCCCCCTCCAGTAATAAAAAAAAATCAATTAACCACTCATCATTCTTCTCTTCCTCCTTCTTCATGGCTGTGGTCCCCACCTCATTGTGCAGATCGTTGCACTCCATTTGTTATTTACTATATTTGCTGGACAGATACTCGGATATCATCTCTCCTGGTGTCCCCTTGTCCACTTTAGTCTAGGTCGTGCTCTGGCCGACTGCTAGCCAGGGTCTTTTCATAGATCATTTGGACAGTCGTCTTTCTGTCTTCCCTCAGTATGTAGTCAAACCATTTCAGTTTAGGTTTTGACCTTCTCAGTGATTTTTTTTTTTTTGTACTCTTAAGTGTGCTCTGATATAATTTCTCATCTTGTTTCCAGACTGACACTTGCAGTTCATCTCAATATCCTCAGCTATGTGGTTTCTAGTATCTTCTCTTCCTTTTTTCTTATGGCTCAGGGTTCTGCCACACACCTGATTGTTTTGTATAAGTTGATCCTTGGCGTAGTTGGCATCTTACTGCAGGTTAGCTACTCCATTTTTTTTTCATGTTGTTCATTATTTGAGAGCCTCTTCACAAACTCCTTTATTGCTTATGATGGTGTCTAGTAACTTGCTTTTTTTGTGAGAGAGAGGTACCGGGCTCTGCTGTCTGTTGTTGAAAGGCTTAGTTTTCCATAACTTGTGTCTGACACAACTTACTCTGTTTTTGAATATTGGCTTTCAGCTCCCCATACTGGAGATGTTCCTACCATTTTGCTCATGCTTGCTGGAGTACCTCTGCTGTATCTGCCATGGTGACTTGTTTGTTAGCCTATAGCAATGCCTGTGATGTTGCCATTTTTCACTCGTTATATTCCCCACAGTTATGAACTGGAAGGGGCTTTGGTTTGATCTTGGGTGTAATCCAATGGCCATTGAAGGAGCCGTCTTCCTAAGCACTGTTTTGACTGCTTCACTGTGTGTTACTTGTATGAACTTTATTAGACTCTCACATACACCTTTCGTCTTCATATACATACAGACTCCCATAGCACCTAATTGTATGTCTTTTCCAGGTCCACAAACATAATGTACAACTTCCTTTTGTTTCATATTCTTTTCTGCACCTGCCTTTCTATAAAAATTGTCTGTGATGAATTTTCCTGGCATAAATTTGAAGCGCATAACGTCTTTCATGATGGTTTCCCTCCTTTCCATCAGCTAATCTTTCCAGGACCTTTATCAGGTACGCTAACAGAATACTTTGATAATCAACACACATTAGGATACCTTTTTTTACTGGTAAATTGTCACTATAACACTATGCTCCCAACCTGCTGGCATTCTTTGTCCATACTGTATCAGTTGTAGTATGTTGCAGGCCCATTGTATTCCCTTTTCACTCAGTGCTTTAATTGTGCCTTCTGTCATCCACGAAGGTCCGTTAACTCTTCTTGCATTCACATTCTTCACTGCATTTCATGACTTCTTCTCTGCTTATTCCCACAGTTGGTCTTCTTACCAGGAGTGCCACTTCTAATTCACTTATTTCAAAACCATTCAGAGTAGACTTTCTGTTGCTTTTTGATATGCTCCTCGTGTCAGGATGCTACACTCTTCTCTCCTGATGACCTTAATCCCTACATCCTTCTTTGCATTTGCTTTGCTCTTGGCTACTTTGTGTTACGATCTTTCTTGTACTGGCATTACCAGCTTGCTTTTTCACTGCTCCAGTACCTCACACTTAGCTTCGATCACTGTGGGGGCTTTTTTGGGTTTTTTTTGTCAACTGTCTTCCATTCTTTGTATCCATTCCCAGGTGTTCTTGTTTCTCTTCCTCTGCCAGACTCTTTATGCCTTTTCCTTTGTGTGCTGCTGTTTGTTGTTTAACTTGCTTACTTATGCCAGAATCGTTTGCTTTTATATCCTGTAAAAAATGCAATAAATACGGGAAAGCAGCAAGCTGAATCCAGAAGATCTTGGCTCTAGACATGTGGGTTGTCTGGGAATGAAGTTACTTGATTTTATTCTGTGATCATTTTCCCTTTGGCTTCTGCAAGTGGACTTCATTTAGGATTCTCACATAAATGCAGGAACTTGTTTTTGGTGTCAGAACATTTAGGGTTTTGGTTTTTTTTCCTGTGCTCTAAGTGGATTATGATATGGATTCAAACATCAAAATGGAATTTTGAGTTTCACGTACAAAAAATAGTGGCATCAGGAATGTCAGTGAAGATTACTCGGGGACGGCACCTGACCACTTGTTCTTCAGCAGTAGCCGATTGCTGTTTCACTTGACGTATTTGAAGATCTCTGAGCGATTTAATTGAAGGTGCCCATTGAATATATGAACAGATATCATTTAGATATACCCTGGCATTTTTGAGTGCAGTACTAAATATGTTTGCTGTTCCTTATCAGTGAGAATTATGCTGACCTGTGTGATTTATGTGAGTTTGGAATTACTGCCACGGAGCTGATTGCACCCTTGTTGTGGATGTTGTCCACCAATCATGCAGTAGAGAGAGCTGTGAGGAACTCGGCCAAAAGAACAAAAACTTCCTTCTCTAAATCTTCCAGTTCAGCATTCAGAAGATTTGTGAGGGCACTTTTCTCCTTGCAGTTTTGTAATTGGATTCAGTTTATCAAATTCTAGCACACAAGCATTTTTAACTATTTGAAATAATGTAGTTTTAGCATAAACATCTCCAACAAAGACATGGTTAAGTTGGATGCCCTTTGATGAGAAACTGAATACAAAAACCTCTTCATACCAGTTTGATTAATATCTGAAAAATTTCCATGAATGTTTCCATTAACTTCAACGAAGAGGTATTTTTGGTGAAGCATACAGAGTACCAACATTATTGTTAGAAGATGAAGAAATGGAATTAGCTTCACTCTGTCATTCATCTCTTCATTGAAAGGCTGATTTGTGATGCTTTTGCTCAAGACATGGTTGAAGGAGGCTGCAAAGCAGAACATTTTTTGATGCAGACCACTCTCCTTTTCTTTTGACTGCCAGGATTTATCTTTGACAGCAGCTGCAACCTGCCACATGAGTAGATAGAGTAGATATAACATGGGAGGGATCTCCTTGTCTTGAAATGGAGTACGAGGCGGTGGGAGGGACAGGCAGCTGCTGTGGCTCCAGCCCTGACCTGGTACAGCCACAGTTGCTGCCTGCCCCTGCTCCTGCCCTGCCACCTTCGGCCTCCATCTCAGGCCCCTTCGCCCCTCTCCACCCTGCCACTTATTCTTGTTCCAGCCCTGATCCAGCCTGGGGCACAGAGCAAGTGTGCTTCAGCCCAAGGCTGGCTGGTAGCAGGGGTATGGCAGGTCCTGGCCCAATCCCAGCCCTGGGGCCTGGCTGAAGTTGTTCCAGCTGCTACCAAGCTGGGCAGGGATAGCAGTGGCAGGGGTCAAGCTGCTCCCCTCTTGCCTGCCCTCTTGCCACTGCTTTCCCGGCTGCAGTGGTTGTAGGGAACGGGGCATAAATTTAAGACAACACTCCAATAATTAGATTCTAGATATGGAATATATAACAAGCTTATACACTTTTGCTGGTTGTTAATGTTTTAGATGGTCATAAAGTCTGGAGAAAAGACTGAGGGAGGAGGGGGCAGGTTAATGACAGCCTTCAGCTATCTGAAAGGTGGTTCCAACAAGGATGGAGCTGGATTGTTCTCAGTGGTGACAGATGACAGAACAAGTAGCAATGATCTTGAATTGCAGCAAGGGAATTGAGGTTGGGTATTAGGAGGAACTCTCTCATAAGGAGGGTGGTAAAGCATCAGTGCAGGCTACCCAGAGAGGTTGTGGGATCTCCATCCTTAGAAGTTTTTAAGACACAGGTATGTGTCCCGGCCTTAGCTGGGTAGATGTAGTTGAGGCTGATCCTGCTTTGAGCAGTGTCTGGATTAGATGTGATCTCCTGAGGTCCCTTTCAACCTTCATTGTCTCGGATTCTATGAAAAATATGTAATCCTTTCTAAAAGCAATCCAGTACTTGTTAGGCTGCTAATGTCAAAAAGCTTCAAAAGATGAGCATGTTTCTCTGTAGCAGATGGTATTTCCTTCATTACTACTAAATTTACTGTAATTTCTTTAAATCTGTTGGACCTATGTGTTCCTATTTTTTAACTTTTTTGAAATTCAATCTATTACTTGGTGCATAGGGAATTAGTAAGCATTGTATGCAACTTTTATCCAAATAGATTGATTAGCAAAGGTCAGCGTAACAAGATAAATTTACTGGAAGTTGTTATTAAGCTACAGGGTGAAACTGATATCCTTGATATAAAACTAAATTAAAGTGTGTTCATTCAAATAATTTAAAAGGCTATCAAAATAAAGGTTTTAAATGAGTTAAAACAGTTTTCTCGGGTGAACTGCAAATATATTATGCGGCTAAAACTGCAAGGGACTTCTACTGTGAAAAAGCTGAGATACAGAATGGCTATTTCAGCAAGTACAGTAAGTCTTTGATACTTTATAGCAACAAGACAGACACTGCAGGATACTTGCTTGATGTGTGCTTTTTAAGATGTTGCCACTTTCTGTTCACTAGGTGCAGAGACCAGAGGGTGCTTCATTATAGCAAAAAAATTCCTAAGCTAGCTAAGTTAAGGTGGATTGCAGTGTGCGTATGGAAATCTTAAAATCTGAGTACAAATCAGACTTTCTGGTCCTTCTCCCTATCTACCACTACTATTCCAAAAAGCTCTAAAGATATTAGGCTATTGTGCTGGTATCCATATTTGACTGGGGAGTTTTAAACAATTGGAAAGTACACAATCCACTTCTGTATTAAATAAAGAGTTTAGTTTTTTTTAAATAACAAAAAAATACATGCTTAAAAACTATGATGATTGTGTTTCCATGGAAATGCCCTTTCTTATAAGATTTTAACAAAGAAGAGTAACCAGATTAGAGAACATGCAGATTTTAGCACCAAATTTACCAACGGTTAATTTCAGCTGATTCTTCTTCTGCACCTACTTCCTCTCCCTGCTTTCTTCTTGGATGCTTCTGCTTTTTGGCTCCTTCTCTTCAGTATAAAAAATACCCTGCATCCTCATGAACTCTTAACCTCCTACTCATCTCTGACATGCTCCATTATTCCTCCTCTCCTTTCTTCTTAACTTCCTTAGTACTTACTGTTTCACCTTCATTTAATTCATTTCTGTGCAGAATCCACTCTAGTCTGGCTTCTGCTTTAACCTGCGCTCAGCAAGCAAGCTCAAGGCCTGTAGTCCAGAAGCAGGCAATTATTTTGAGCAAAGGGCTGCTTACCTAGTTTTGGCAGGCTGTCGAGGGCCTCATGGGTAGCCCTGTCCCTTTACAGGTGACCCGACCCCTGGTCGCCATCTTGGGGCCAATGTCCCAATGTCTTGGGACAAGTGTCCCAGGTCCAGCACTGGTGGGGCCTGAAGCGGGACACAGGCTGGCAGGAGTCTGTGGAGCCGGGCTGGGCTGCACCAGCAGGGGGATGGGGGAGCTCCATAGAGCCCCTGCTGGCTGGGATCCCATTAGCTTCTGCTATCCTGCTCTGGGCCCCACAGTCACTGACCCTGGGGCACTGGTGCAGGTCCTGTGCTCCTACTGCCTCCCCACCCAGTCACACCCAGTTCCTCTCCAGCCCCACGGTACAAGCAGAGGGCAGTGCACAGCCTTGACACCCTGCTTGCCAGCAGGGAAGAAGCTGGTGCTGAGCACGGGGAAGAGTGGCTCCTCGCCTGCCCCATGGCCAGCGCTCCCTGCTGCAGGTGCTCGCAGCCCACGCGGTGCTGGCCAGAGCAGGCATAGGCAGTCCCAGGCGGATTGCAAGTGGCTGCAGCATGGGGCACCAGCCGCACAGCGAGAGAGGAACCGCTCTTCCCTGCGCTCAGCACCAGCTTGTAACCTGACCCTGCTGCCAGCTTGGCAGTGGGGCTAGCTTACAAGGTGGTGCTGAATGCAGACAGGGTGGAAAAGCAGCCCCTTGCCTGTCCCATGCCCGATGCGTCACCCTGCAGCTGCTTGCAGCCAGGCTACCTGTGCCTGCTCCGGACAGCACCGTGTGGGCTGCGAGCACCTGCGGCGGGGAGCGCTGGCCGTGGGGAGGGCGAGGGGCCACTTTTCTCTGTGCAGGGAAGGAGCCCAGAGAAAAGCTGAGTGCGGAGGGGAAAAGCAGCCCCTCCCTACCCCACCCCACGGCCGGTGCTCCCTGCTGCAGTCACTCGCAGTCCGCACGGGGCTGGCTGGAGCGGGCACAGGCAGCCCCATACGAGTATTATAAGAAGCAAGATAGGGTAGGGCTCTTAATTAGAATATTTTTCTCATTCTCTTCTGAACATAGGATTTTTCCCTTTCTCACTTGACTTAAAAGAAAAAAACAACCCAAATCTGTTTTGTTTTGGTTTTTGTACTCTGGTCTCCTTTTAGTTGATGTGCTGTAACAAAATTATTAGAAATTTCTCATTTGAAAAAAAGAGGGTGACATCTCATCCATCTTGCTTTCTTTCATGCTTTCTCAATTTGTTTTCATTATGATATTGGCAGCATATCATTTAACAAACTCTTACAGCAAGAAACAAATGTTTTATCCTGTTTGAATGCTGTGATTAATCTTTCAGAAAACATACTTCTTACTCCCAATAGTTCTTGAAAATGCTGGCAACAAGCCATTAACATTTGAATTGAAGAAATACAAGATGATAATTCCAATGACTGGTTTTAAAAACCAGTATTTTGCATACCAACAAGGTTTTTTTTTTTTGTGGTTGTGGGTATGGTTTTACATTGTGAATGGTTTCTTACATTGGGATATAATGTCTAGCATACTATTTCATTTGTACCTTTCTTTGTTACTAGGTCTGCTCACACACTTCAGCCTTCTTCAGGGGATGAAATCTCCACCAATGTGTCTGTCCAGCTTTATAATGGGGAGACACAGCAACTTGTCATTAAATTAGAAAATATTGGAACAGAACCTTTGGAGAAACTGGAAGTCACAGCAAAAACACTCAGTACTAAAGGTATGTATGGTAGTCAGCTTAGAATGAATGTGAATTCTTAATTTTGCTATAAATGAACACAACATGGTTAGAAGACACTTAATAAGGTGAAATTTCAGAATAAGAATATTTCTCTCTTGATGGACTATTTGGGTTCATTCAGTTGGGCATCAATTCCAGCTCTGAAAAATGAGATCCAGTAGACCCTAGTGCAGGGGTGGCCAGAGTTGCTCACCCTGGGAGCCACATCCGATCCTCCACTGAAGCCAGAAAGCTGGTGGGGGGAGGTGCTGAGTGACTCGGAGTGGAGGTGACCATTGTTCCCCCTCCTCTCCCCTCCCCTCCTCTCCCCACCCTGCACTGCCAAGCCACTTTGGCTTTCCTCGTGGGGAACACACCCCCAGGGTAAGTGGTGCAGCTGCAGCCCTGGCCCCCAGCAGCCCAGTGTCTCCCAGAGCCGCCTTGGATAGAAGTGGGAGGGCTTTGGCAGAGAAGCCCCAGAGTGCTGTATATACTGTGCTGGTGAACTGCATGTGGCTGGTTTGGCCACCGTTGTCCTAGTATGTTATTGTTCCTGAAAATCTATGACAATAATCTATATTTGAGAGTAGTATTAATTAGGAAAGTTTGTAATATAAAATTATAACCTATAAAAGGGAAAGTATCATGTCTAAAATAATTATTCCTCATCAGGTAAACCAGAACTTGTTAATTCTAACATTGTCTTACTTGAGAGCTTATTGGAAATAATATATCCATTTGTTCTCAGCCATAGTATCTGCAATAGGAAAAATATGTGGGATAAAACACTAGATAGGAACAGTGATGAAAAAAATTAAACTAGCTTGTAGATTAAAAGAGTTAGTGCAAATGCAGAAGGAGCAGAAGGCAGGTATAATTATTCCTGTCTCCACTGACCTTTTCCCAAGATTGTTCTATTATTTTTTGAAGTCTCTAAAAAGACTGCCTTAAAAACCAAGGGAAAAATAGGATTGTTATCTATATTAAAATAATCATAGAAAAGTAGGGCTGGAAGGGCCTTCAGGTGGTCATCTACTTCAACTCTGGGCAGGATCATCCCTGGCTAAATCATCCTAGAAAGGTGTTTGTCTAACCGACTCTTAACAACTTCCAGAATCCCTGTTGTTCTGGATGCTACACTCGCATGTAATGAAAAGATTAAACCCCATTGTTAATCCCATAGCTATACAACTTTAAATAGTAATGCATGTTTCAGTCTTTCAAGAGCTTGGTTTGCTTAATATTATGGTAACAATCACTTAAACCCCTGCCCCAAAAGTACTTAAACCTTTCAAAGAAAAAGCTAGGTGAATGGTTGAAGAACTTGAACTCTGAGTAGTAATAAGTACAATAAAAAACAGTACAGTGTTTCTTGTTCCTTTTCTTCAACTGTAGTCACTCTTTATAATGAACACTCTCCCACCTCCCCCTGCTTGAGAGGGTTTATTTTTGCAGATAAGAAAGATGGAAATGACTGTTTTATGGGGAAGAGAGTTTGAGGGGCTGGAGTTATGGTGGTTTTGAGTCTTGCCCTGCTCCTTTGAAAGTGGGAAAAAAACATGCAAAAAAAGGAAAGAAGGAAGAGCGAAGATAAAAAAAAAAAAAACAAACAAAAAACCAAACAAAAAACAGCGCCTGCCCTGGTGCTATTTTCCTTTGCGACTTTGCAGCTGGAGAAATTCAGACTTGGCATTGTTACAGCTCATCAACCATTCTGAGACCAGGCAAAAAAGTGTTGGCCTGTTGAAGACCTTGCTTCTAGCTCTGTTTCTGACTATAAGCTCATGGCATTGTGACACTCAATATTTTGGGGTCCTTTCTGTTTTGTTCACTAATTATACTGGATTTCTTATTGCCCTGTTTTGGTAATTGAAACCTGGTTTTTGCTGCTCTTGTTAAGCTCATGTCTGGTAAACATGGTAGCCATTTTTGTTTGGGCTAGTTCAGTCATAAATGTGGAGTTTAGCTTCCATACAACAAAATCCAAACAATTTACATTCTTAGTATATTAAGATATTTAATAAACACATTCACAATTTCAGTAAACATTTTTCTGTATTTTACCCATTTATGCAATGTAAAGCTTGATGTTTCAGTTTCCCGTCATAGGAGGGTGGCTTGGAAATACAATCTGGAACGGCAGGGAGAAGGGAAGAGGAGGAGGAGGGAAATAATTAGGGATAATATGTTGCATTTCTATATACTTAAGCTTACTTTTCCTGCACTGTTGTTTATTTCTAGGATATGCTCAAGAATAAGCTTATAATGCTTGCAGGTTGGGCAGTAAAGGCTTTCAGAATTTGAATGTGTAGGAAACATGGAATTTGGAACGTCTATCCCACATAAAGGGAAAATACCTGTAGAAAAGGAGTTCAATCTCTGTTGAAAGTATTACCATCTATAATGCTATTGGGAGAAGAGAGCCTACAACGAATGGGGAAAAAAAGATTAATTCACAAGAAAATTATGAAATAAAGGTCAAAGTATAGGCAGAAACTTCTTTTACAAAATACTGCACAGATGGCACCCATCACAAACACCTTTGTAATGGATGCATCAGGTTGAAGAGACTCTGGAAAAAGAAGTTTCTTCTTCCATATATTGTAGTTGTGCCCAGAGGCCCAAGTATTCTTGAGGGAAGTGAACAGAAAAATAACTGTCGTGGTGGGAATCATGTCCCTTTGGATCTGCTTGTATGGGTGTTGAAGAGCCCAGTACAGGAAGTTCAGCTTTTAGTTCTGCACAAAGTAATGTCTTTGAGGGAAGAAGGGAGGTTCAGGGAACTATACACTGGTCAGCCTCACCTCAGTCCTTGGAAAAATCATGGAGCAGGTCCTGAAAGAATCCATTTGTAAGCACTTGGAGGAGAAGGTGATTAGGAACAATCAGCATGGATTCACCAGGGGCAAGTCATGCCTGAGCAACCCAGTTGCCTTCTGTGATGAGGTGACTGGCTCTGTGGATGTGGGAAAAGCAACAGGCACAATCTACCTTGACTTCAGCGAGGCTTTTGATGCACCACCCACAACATTCTCGCAAGTTAGCTGAGGAAGTATGGGTTGAACGCATGGACTATAAGGTGGATATAAAACTGGCTGGATTGTCAGACTCAAGGGGTTGGTGGCAGCTGTAATCAGTGGCTCAATATCTAGTTGGCAGCCAGTGTCAAGTGGAGCACCCTAGAGATTGGTTCTGGGGCTGGCTTTGTTCAGTACAAGCAACCCCTGCTTAATGCAGTTTTACTTAGCACTATTTTGCTACAGTGCTCATTTCACTTCGATATCCGGTTTCATTTAGCGCTCATGGGTTTTGCTATAATGCTCCTGGGTATCATGCAGGGAGCCTTGGAGGTGGGCAGCCTCGTTGCCATCTTGCTTTGTCAAAAACTTTTGTGCTCTGTGCTCTTTCATGCCCTGTGCCTGTTCAAGCTTGTGTCACTGTCTTCCTTCATTTTTTGAGTTGCACTCTGAGTCAGAAACATTTAGCTGACTCTGAGAGTGCAAGTGCTGAGAAAAAACAGCGAAAAAGCATAACTCTGGACCTTAAATTGGCTGCCCTGAAGCGAACTGGAGCAAGGGAATGCCAGAATGAGCTCTGTAGAGTGTTGAATTTGGCGGGGTCAACTGTTAGGACCATATTGAAAAATAAAGACAAAGAATGTGGTAGAATTGTAACTCTTTTGAATGCTTTGAAACTCAGTAGGAGTAGGACTCCAATTATGTTAGAAATGGAGAGGCTGTTAAGTGTGTGGATTGAGGATACAACTCAATGCCATATGCCCTTGAATATTCTGCTTATTCAGAAGAAGGCTAAGAGTCTGTGTGATGGTTTACAGAAAAAATTGCCTGAGGGGTCTGCTTTTGAGCCTTTTTATGCAAGTAAGGGGTGGCTCAAAAGATTTAAGAGGTGCAGCAACTTGCATAATGTTTCTGTTTAGAGGGAGGCTGACACCCAAGCAGCTTCCAGCTATAGAAATAAACTTGTAGAAATTATTGAGGAGGGGGGTTATACGCCTCAACAAGTCCACAACACTGATGAGTCGGGCCTCTTCTGGAAGAGAATGCCATCTAGGACCTACATTTCCAGGGAGTACAAGTCAATACCAGGTTTCAAGGGGGACCAAGGATTGACTGATTTTATTGCTTGGTGGTAATGCTCTAGGGGATTTTAAATTGAAACTGTTGCTTGTATACCAGTCAGAAGGACTTCCAAAGGACTGACAAACTGCTTTTAAGAGACCCCTTGAGAGTCCTGGGGCTAACAAGAAGGCCTGGGTGACAATGTCAGTCTTTCAGAGTTGGTTCAGGGACTACTTTTGTCCTGCAGTTGAGAAATATCATGCTGAGAACAATCTGTCCCACAAGGCACTTCTCGTTTTAGACAATGCACCAGGGCATCCTACCGTACTTGATGACCTCAGTGATGTTTTCCTGCCCCCAAATACCACTTTCAACATTCAGCCAATAGGATCAGGGTGTAATTGCTACCATAAGGAAAACGTTCACCCAGGCAGTTGGGGCTACAGAAGGAGCGGGTGCTCCAACCCTAAAAATTTTAGAAGGGGTGTAATATCTGCAAGGCAATAGATACCTTTTCAAGTGCCTGGAATGAAGTTGCCTCCAAAACAATGAATGGTGTCTGGCAAAAGCCTTGGGCAGACTATTTCCAGGATTTCCAAGAGGTTGAGGAACCAGTGGTCACAATTCAGAACAGTATCGTTGAGTTTGGAAGGAAAATTGGATTTGATGAACTTGAACCTGAGGACATTCAGGGGTTGATTGATTCCAACAGGGAGGAATTAAGCAATGAGGACCTCATTCAAAAAGAGCAGCAGAGAAGCCATGAAGAGGAGGAAGATGCTGAGGAAGAAGTTCAACCAGCAAGGGCCTTATCCAGCAAAGGCATGGCTGAACGTTTCAAACATCTTGAAGCTTTTCTTTCCTACCTTGAGAATAACCCTGACATGCAGCACAGTTCTGCAGTTGCAAGAGGAGTTAACAATGAAGTCAATTGTTACAGACTGCTTTACGATGAAAAGCAGCAGCCCCAAGTGCAGCTATAAGTGGATTCCTTCTTTAGGAAGTGCACAACTCTGACTTCAACCCCTGCAGCCAGCCCTCAAAAAAAAAAAAAAAAAAAAAAAAAAAAAATCCTCGGCCAAACACTTCTACATCCCTTGAACCCGACACTAACCCAGACTGCTCTGATTCGGAGTGCTGAAGGGAGTCAAAAGAGCAGAAAGTAAAAGTGCATCTGTACATACAGTTCATTACTTTATTTTGTAATTTTATATTTGTATTTTATATTATTTCAAAGTTCAAAGTGTTAAATAAAGTATTTATATACATTTAGATGGTTGAATTCACTGATTTTTATAGTACTAGTTGGGGATTTCAGTGATTTTTATAGTACGAGCAGGGAGCTTCGGGAATTAATTATCTCTATTTACATTCATTCCTGTGGGAAAATTGGTTTCACTTAATGCTGTTTCATTTAGTGCTCAGTTGTTCCAGAACCAATTAAGGGCGCTAAGCAGGGGTTGCCTGTATCTTCATCAGTGATCTGGAAGATGGGATGGAGTGCACCTTCTGCAAGTTTGCAGATGACACCAAGCTGGAAGGAACAGTAGAAATGCAGGAGGATTCAGAGAGACCTATACAAATTGAAAGTTTGAAACATAAGAAATCTCATGAAGTTCACTAAAGACAAGTGCAAAGTCCTGCATTTAGGATGGGAAAATCCCATGCACTGCTACAGGCTGGAGACGGACTGTCTAAGTAGCAGCTGTGCAGCAAAGGCCCTGAGGGTTACACTGGACAGTAAGCTGAATATGAGCCAGCAGTATGCCCTTGTTGCCAAGAAGGCTAACGGCATCCTGGGCTGCATTGGTAGATGTGTTGCCAGCAGACCAAAGGAAATGATTCTTTCCTTCTATTCAGCACTGGGGAGGCCACATGTAGAGTCCAGTTTTGGTGCCCCTATTACAGAAAAGCTGTAGACAAATTGGAGAGAGTCCAGCATGGGACAAAAAAAATAGGAGACTGGGGAGAGGCTGAGGAAATGGCTTATTTAGTCTGGAGAAGAAGACTAAAGTGGGGATTTTAATAGCTGCTTTCAGCTACCTGAAGGAGGCTTCCAAAGAGGATGTAGCTAATCTGTTCTCAGTGGTGGTAGATGACGGGACAAAGAGCAGTGGTCTCTCAAGGTACAAGGGATGTTTAGGTTGGATATTAGGAAAAATTTTCTCGCTGGGAGTGTAGTAAAACACTGCAACAGGCTACCCAGAGAGGCTGTGGTATCTCCATCCTGGGAAATTTTTAAGATCCGGTAGACAAAGCCTTGGCTGGGATGGTGTAGTGTTGGGGATGGTCCTACTTTGAGCAAGGGGTTGGACTGGTTGACCTTCTGAGGTCCCTTCCAACCCTCATTTTCTGAGTCTATGATTTTTGAGCGAAACAATCTAGTATCTAAATGTGGAATGAATCTCCCCATCAAACCCTCTCTCCCCCATAGTAGTAGTGGAAATCGTAGTCATGGAAAAAAAGTCATCACATTAGATTATTAGAAAAGAGACCAGTTGAAATTTAGAAATAGGCATTTCATTTCCTGACTTATGCAGAGGACAAAATTTATAAGCCTGTAAGCCAGAGTCTCGTATCATATTTTTGAATATTACTGAATGTTATACTTAGATGATCATTATATTGGTAGAAGAGGTGGTACTATATAAGAAGTTTTATATATTATTTCCTTTGTAAAGAAGCAGTAACTCCAGCCATATGCAGTTCCTGTGTATTCCTTATGTGTTGGAATTGTATATCTGTAGCTACCTAACTTTAGAAAGTGTCAGTATTTTGGCAGTTGACACACTTTCGAGGAGCAGAATGGTACATGACTTCTGTTGTCTTTACTGATAGTAAGACCAGAACTCTTCCAGGCTCCTGAGAAATGCTCTGTAATGACTTGATGATGTTCCATTTGGGAAAAGAGCGCACACCCCATCAGCAAATGAGCTCCCAAATCAGCTTGGACAAAGTCAAAGTTTTGTGCTGTAGATAGTGAGGAGTGTACAATTTTCTCTCCATCCTAAAACTTATCCACTCTTTTATCCATTTTCCTGAAGGAATGAGCATAGAAGCAAAAAGGGTACTAAAAAGCTGGGAGTAAGAATACAGCCCTGTTTGACTCCTTTAGAGACAGGTATCCCACTCTTCAATGACTCCCACCATCATACTGTTGTGAAATCTATGGATCATCCAAATAAACTTTTCTGGGCAACTTGTTTTGGCAAATTGTTTCCAGAGGCTCTGTCTGATTATTGTATCAAAAGAAGTAAAGGCACAATAAAGAATTGCATTTAGTTTTCAGCACTATTCCTGAGGTTGCCTGATAGTGACAACCATACCAGTAGTATCTCTGCTTTCTGCAAATTTATACTATCAGGGAAGTCTTTCTCAGGAATGTGCTTGGCGTAATTTAAAGTAATCTGAGCAACGATTTTCCATATAACAAGAAACAGAGTAATTCCTCTGATTGCCATTCTCTCCCTATGTCCTGTCCTCTCCCCGCACACATACATCTGCTTTCTTTTCAAATAGATTGCAAATGGATGCAAGATGATATGTTTCTGTCATATCAGCTGGAAAAGTTTCCCCAGGGCCTAGGCTAAGTAGAGTTCTCCAGTCTGATTGTAACTCGAAAGGAATTGTATTGGAACCTGAAGAGCAACCTTATAGACTTAATAGTGCAATTGAAGGTTCATGATTGTGCTTTGTGGTAACTGGCATGTGTCCTTATTTTTTAAGTTGGATTGGCAGTGAAAGAGGACCTTAAAAATGATCAGCCTATCTATCCAGGGTTTGTATCTTAATGGTTGCCAGTGTGAATCCATCACTGCTTAGCATTAGGGTAGAAGCAATAAAGAAGGGACTAGAAACTCTTGGAAGTGCTTCACAAAATCTTTCATATCTTGCTAATTAGTGTACATTTGGTTCTCCTTGGTCTTATAACTGCCTTGCTTGTTCCAAGTGGCTGTTAGCTTTGGTTAAGGTTTAATATGTTCTGTAGGACTCTGTATACTTAATTCAGGCTTTGGATAGCCCTTTTTATAGCAGAGTAGCTGCTTGCAGAATTTTTCAGCCAACCATGAACTTCTGAGCACAGATATTGAGAGGACAAATTAGTTAATCTTAAAAATGCCTCACAAAATATAAAGAGTTGTAAGTAAAAGTTATTCAATTTGTGATTTCACAGAAAATGGGAAATATGGGATTGTCTGTGAAATCAATTAAAAAACTTAGTGAAAATAATATGCTGGCTCCCCAGTGGGAACCAATGGTTCTCACTGCTGCTGCGGCCCGGCCTCAGCCTGCGCAGCATGGGGGAAGGTGCTTGCTGGTGGGGAGGCACAAAGGGAAGCAGTCTAGCTGACGGCTCCAGCTACGCACAAGAAGGCAGCTGCCCCTTCTCCATCCTCCTCCCAGCTGGGGCATAGGCACCTACCTTAATAGATTGTTGTCATTAAGGTAAGCATAAATTAGTATTTCTAAACTTTTTGTTCCACTCTAAATATTATATACTTTGTATATTATAATGAGCATATCCAGGAAATATCCGTGGAATTTGTTATTTGTATCATGACAAACCCACAAAAATTGTTTAGTTTCTCTGAGCTCGACTAGACCCCTAGTTATAAGATGTACTCTGTGCATCACGTACACATGCAGATACCCCAGCACGGTAAACTCAGGCACAGTACACACTGGAGTCGGCGGCTTCCAGACACAACATTTATACACGCACCCAGGATCACAGCAATTCAAGCCAGGGCAGAGCACCTTTGGGTGGGTGGGGGGCCTAGGGTCTTGGCCAGGCCTGGGTTTTGGGTGGCAGCAGAGGGGCTGGCTGAGGCACAAGGGGACCTACAGTGGGGGGCTAGCCAGATGGTAGCTCCTGCACTACAGTACACTTGTGCTCCAGTCAGCCCCAGTCACTGTCTACGCACACATTGCAGTGGCATAAATTACTCCTTAAGCTAGTACTTGTCCTGGACTGTACTATCCTATGGCAGACCTAATTTAATTTACTATACCTTAATATGGGTGCATGTGTAGATGGTGATGCTCCATGGAGCTGGGTGGAATGGCTGTGCCCCCCTCCCTGTGGGGCCCACCTGGAGCTGGTGGCTCATCCCCACACGGTGGAAGAAACGTCTAGCCTCTTTCCCCACTGCCCCAACTCCTCCCCATTATGCACCACTGGCTTCGTGTCAGCTGAAGAGTGGCTTGTCTGGGGTGCACGGGATCTGGTTGTCCCCAGGCAACAAATTTCATTGCTATGGCACTGGCGTGCTCTGCCTTTGCAGGGGTCTCATGGCCCCACGCAGTGTTAAAGGGGCCCTGCACCCCCTAGGGTTGGCTCTATCTGCAGTAAAGTGCACAGGTAGATGCAGTCATTGAGGATTACTAGGCACTAATTGCCACCAGTAAATACTACAGTGGTGGGAACTTGGGAAGGCAATGTACATAAACATACCTCTGAAAATATAAAATGCTAATGTAGCCAATTTGAAGGAGCAGCAACAAATCTAAGTGCACCCTTTGGGTGTAGTCTTGGGTGGTGAGTCCCATCAAAGGGACTTGTGGGTTGCACTGGCTTGCAGCCTACACTTTGGGAACCTGTGATCTAAGGTGAAGTTTGGGAAGAGAGAAAGGGCACTTCTTTTATAAGGAACTCTGTTCATAAAATGCTAAATTTAAGGAAAAACTGTCCATTTCCACATTAAAAAGTCCATTACTGCAACACTTCATAGTTCTAAATTGCAGAAACATCCTTCCATGTGATTGTGACTTTCAAGTAGGAGCAGTTTTATTAAATGTATCCGTCAAGATAAACTATATTGTGAAGCACATACACGCCAGGATACAAATATTACTAGTCTAGGATATACCCTATAAGCCACATGAAATGCCTGTGGATAAGGGAGGCAGCCATTTAAATCATGCAAATGACACTACCTATTTATCATCACCCACTGATTTCAGCATTAAAGGTGCTACTTAAGTCAACTTAAGCATGCCTACTAGTTCCTGCAGGAACAGCTTGCTCTCACATGTTTATACTTCATGAAGGCTTCTAACCTTCTTTCTCAGAGCCTACCTTAGGCTTTGTTTAGCTGTTCACAATTTTCTGATTGCTTAATGATGTATGTGGTTTAGACTGTATTGATAGTTAACACACAAAGGACTCATGTTATAATTAGGCTGATAGCTTTAGCACTGGAAAAGTAAGACTATAACGCATTAGGGTTGTTGGTTGTAGCTGTGTTGGTCTAAGGATATAAGCAGACAAGGTTATTTGGGTAGATGTGATGTCTTTTATTAGACCAACTAACTAGTTGCAGAAATTGTACTTTGCACACTTTTGGGCTCAAACATCCTTCTTCAGACTCTCTATGCCTGAAGAGGGGTGATTGTGCCCGAAAGCTTGCAGAGAACAATTTTTCCAGCTATTTAGTTGGTCTAATAAAAGATATCACATCTACTCAAGTAACCTTGTCTGACTACAATTACATTTTTATAGTAGTATCTTGTCACTTGTATAATGACAATTAATATATATGCATTAATGTATATATGATAAATTAATGTATAGACAACGTCTTTCAGACATTTAAATGCATTATGATATTACTTTGTGCTTTGAAGAGCTCTGCTTATGTTTACATTGCTTAATTTTTTAAAATAAAGAATTGTAGCTTTGAGGGGAAAGACCAATTTCACTATGTAGCTATTGTTTTTAATATTGTATTTCTAATTTACAGCAGAAAATGCACTACTTCTGAATATCTTTGTAAATGAGCAGCTGCACAGAAATATGGTCTGTTATGACTGTTAAGCTCTGAAGTGTAATCTGTGATCATTTGGTGAAGTCAGAAAGATAACATGCTAGAATTGAATTAGCATTGATTCCTTAAAGGCTTGTGTTTAAAGGCTACAGCCAATAAAACTTAAGAGCTGCAATGCCTAGGGTGTAATTCAAAATCCCAAATTAGGTGCCTAGCCTCCCTATCTGCTGCCTGGGGATAGTGAGGCACTTGAGAAGGGTAATCCAGAACACCTTTGTGTTGAGCAGGTAGCCACTTAAACCTAGTCATCAGGAAATGCTCAGCACAGGGAAGTGCTTGTACTCCTCCTTGCTCTGTGGAGCTAAGTTGCTTGAATCAAGGCTCTAATCAGATACTCCATCTCCTCAAGATGCACAGACCAGAGTCCCATACAGTGTGTAGACAACAACAATTTTTGTTTGAGAGAGCCGAGTAGGGCTTGGCTTTCTTTAAAAAAAAACAAAAAACAAACAAACAAACCAAAGAACTGAACAAAACGGTTGTAGGAGTAAGTGCACATGGTTGTAGTTATGCTGGTGCTGGTCGCCTTTAGTGCAACTGCTTTGTAGTTGGAGCACTTGTTCTGGAAATGAGACATGAATTCATTTTCTTTCTCAGCATGAGGAGAGTGCTTTAGCTATCACATTAAGCTATTCTGGGTAGGATTAATCTCCACTCTTCTTATTGGAGTTATGCCACTGTACAAGAAGGACTGCAGAATTTGTATGGCCAGATAGAAGTGCAATAGGAAGCATAACTCCTTAGCCTAGGGATTAGGATACTTCTCTGGGGTAGTAGTCCTGGGTTCCACAAAGTCCTGGGAGCAGAGACCAGAACGCAGGACTCCTGGTCTCAGTTGATTGCCCTAACATCTAGGTTACAGCCTCATGGACTTCCTGTCTTTGTTGAAAGTGTTTTTCTTCCTTGTTGCTCTTATTGGATTTAGATTGAACATCTAGGCGATTAACATAACTTGAGTTTTGATTTCTCTTGCAAAATTTAAGTTGTATTATACAAAACAAATATGAGTTTATATTCATTGAGCTCCCATATGTGGTGGACTGGCATATGAAAAGCAGTCTAATGTTGTCATTGTTATCAACCAAATGCATTTAGATGTGAAAAATTAAAACAGTCATTTTTATTACGTTCTAGTCCCTAGATGCAATGTTTCACAGTGGAATTAAATCTGTTCAAATAAAGTATTGCTTCTGAAATCTCACAAAAGAAATAATTCCTGTCAGTTATCCTCTACAATAGCTTTGAGTTGTCAACATTAATCAAATGACAGTGAAGCACCAGAAGTTGTGAATACATTTTCAGTTGAATGGAAGTTGGAATGTTTTTGGTGGCGCTCTCCTCTGGGTTGTTCGTTTGCTTCCAGCATAAAGATTGGACCTCGGTGCATAGCATGTTTGCGCTCTTAACTGAAGTGCAATTCCTGCACCCCATTTCTCTCACATTAGCTTGGAAAGAGCACTTAAAACACTTCCTTTTTCTTTGTGGTCCTTCCCCCTTCCCTGCCTCAGTTAGTAAATGTTGAACATTATAGGAGGTGTATTTTAGGGCTATAATTAAAGAATTAAGCTTTATTTTATTTCTGTCCCACTGCATGGTTCAGCTTCAGTATCAAACAAATCCAAGATAAGGGCCCTAAGTGGGAACAGAGGGTGGAACTGCGTGCGTTTGTCCTGATAGGGCATGTTTATGTGTTGCCATGTGCAGCTTGGGCAGTTACAGCACCATGCGCATGGCACACTCATAGATTTCGCTGCGATGTTACCATAGCGGCATGCTATAACCGGGGAGTTCACCGCTACAGCGACATGGCTAGGGATCACGTGTAGACCTGCATGATCACTATGTCACTGTAGTGCACATAGCGTGTTGTATAGACTCACAGTATAGGAGGGTACCAAACATGTTAAAAAGGGTGATCTCCAGTATAGTTCTCTTTGTCCTGATGGGTACTCTCTATAATAACTGTAAGACAAGCAAGCTGAGTCTGAGCAGCACAATGGATTAATGTGCTGCTTTATCATTTCCAAAAAACTAGTCTGGAATCTAGTCAAGGTTAAATAACTGGAAATGGATCTAATCTAGTGGTGGGTGAAACTTGCAAAATAATTAAGTACTCATTAGCTAAGCATAGTTATAAGTAACTTTACCTTTATCTAATTTACAGTGCTGCAAATCACTTTAAAAAGAGGACTTAAATGATTGATTTGTTACAGTCTGTAAGTTCAAAATCTTAATTAAAAAGCTAACTTTTCATTGCACCAGCTACTAAATATAAATTGTTCTCCATTTACATTGGCCAGTGCTTGTTTCTCATCTGATTGAAGGGTTTATTTGTTAGTGTCTGTTTTTATTTGAAAGAGATAGTTTAGAAAGACTGACAAATAATGAAGTGACAAGTTGTCATGCCTCACAATGAACTGACATTAAAAAAATGGATAGAAAAATTCCTTCCAATTTTTTCCTTCACTCTTCTTAATGTCCTATTTAGCAATGATATAAATCCAAACCTATGAAAGGAACGGGTACAGATGTCCTGGGAAGAGATCTACGTTGGACTCTGTTTCACAGATGTGGAGAATAAATTAGTAGAAGCCCAAGAGTTTATCTGTAGGGGTCTACCCAACTCAAGGAGGCAGCCCCCTCATTTCGCAGGCAAATTGTGAGGCTAGCTACCATTTTTGAGGGCTTACTATGGCTCAGGCCCCTCCATGCTTCTAATTTTCAGAGAGGCCTTGGTGCCCCACCCCTCACCACTGATTGGCTGCAAGGGCTCTGTTATGTGCCCCCACCCCCATCGCTGATTGGTGGAGAGGGGTAGGTCGCATGATGGACAGCTTTCTCAGCTAGTCAGCAGCGGTGGGGGGGGAGGAGCTATTGTGGGCCCCCTGTGTGCTGGCAGCCTGTCCTTCTTCCCCCTCCCCCTGCCTCCCCCCGAGCTGGCTGTGCAGTCAGGCTATGGCACTGTGAGGACCGCTGGCTCCATCGGGGATCGGGGGAGCCAGCATTTTATTTTTAGTAAGTTTTCTTCCTTTCTTTTTTCCCCCATGGATTTCACAGGCAATGCCAGATTTTGTGTTTTCCATGAAACTGAGATTTTGGTCGGTCCCTACTTACCTGTCAGGAAACTGCACAACAGGATGTTGTTCTTGAAAGAATGGTAGATCGTACAGTCTGCTACTGAGGAATAGTTTAGAACTGTCTACTGACTCTCATATGTAAGAGAAATGAGTCTTAGACCCTGGTCTTCTGCACCCCTAGCAGCTGACAGACAAAACTCGTGACCTGGGTGTTCGTACAACGGTGTCTGTCTTGGGGCGTGGGAGACACTGTTGCAGGCCTGGCTGCTAAGCTACTGTGCTACCAGTTACCGATCAATCATGATTCACTTGGACCAGCTCTATATGCAGTAGCTAGCTAATATAACCACTTAAATACTATCAATTAACACCTACAAAAGCAGAAACTAAAGAGAGGAAATAATCAATGCAGACAGTCAACTGCCCCAAGACGGACACAGTCAGTTGCGCAAGCACCCATGACACGAGTTTTGTCTGTCAGCAGCTAGGGGTGCAGGGCCCCAGAACCCCGCTGCACCGATCTCCTCGACAGCTGGCAGGCGTTGCGGCCGCAGCAGGGGCCACCAACCCTGCAGCCTTCACCCTGCTGTGCCGTAACACACAGGGTCACCCATGTCATGAGTTTTGTTTGTCCACTGCTTGAGGTTCAGTTCCCCCCAAACCCCTGCACTGATCTTCTTGAAACTTGGTAGGCTTCATGCTCTTAGCAGAGGCTACTATCCCTGCAAGTTTCATCCAAATACAAAAAACAACAAAGTGTTAGATCTTCCATTGATTCCCTATTATACCCTATGGCTGGATCTCCGAGGCAGTTCTGAAGATTCGGAGCCACTTCTGCCCGATCAAAAGAGAAACCCGGTCTGGAGCTCCGGATCAGATCCCTGGCATCTGAAACAGCTGGATTCAAAGCCGGATCAGATCACTTCCAACTTACACAGGCCTAATAAGTATAACTCTCAGTTAACCAGCATATGTGATTAACCGCCAGCACCCCCATTCCCTATTGATGCTGGATAACAGAACGTTTACTGTATAATGTCCAAATGAAGCAACAGATTGAAGGACCAGTGCTCACTAAGACTTTCCTCCAGTTCTTAACCGTTATCCTCTTGACAGAGGCACCACTTCATTTAATAATCTTAGTTTTCAATTTATTTTGAAATCTCTCTTAACAGGTGTACACTAATCACTGAATACTTGGATCACTTGTTTGTTTGTTTTACTGATTAAAACAAACATTTTAAAATGTTAAGTATACTTTGAGAGGCATTATAATTTGTTGAAAGTCTCTTGAAATCTAAGAGATGCTTGATATTTAAATCTAACCTTTATCACCTTTACATGGAAACTGTCTTGTAAAAATATTTTTATTATGACTAACGAAGCTCCTGTGTTCTAAAATCTTCTGGCAACTGAAAAATTTGTAGTCAGTGCGTGCATGTGCATACACAGGCTTAGGTTATCTATTTTTGACCTTCTTCACAAGTTTGCTTTTAGATTCTGGCTAGAAAATATTCCTGATTTGTTTACAAGGACTGATGTTGCCTTATAGCGAGTTACAGATAGGAGTCTCTGAATTCTGTTCTCAGCTCTTGCACTCTCATATTTAACAACTTTGCAATTTCGGACTAACTTAGGTGAATACAGACATTTGGGGAGGTTAGGGAGAGGTTGAATTGAATTAAAAATGGCCACCTGATCTAAGACAAGTTGGGATGGAGGACCAGCAGGGAGACTTGGGAGGATCATGGGGGGAAGTGGGGTCCATGGCAGGTCAGGGGGGGCCAAGCAGGGTCTGTGGGGGTGGTTGGGACTAGGAGGCTTTGGCAGGATTGGGGGGAAAGTGGGGTCCAGGGGTGCTTGGGGGAACAAGTTGGGTCTTTGGGTGCAGGGGCGGTGGGGTCCAGGAGGTGTTGGTGGGATCTGGCAGCCAGAGGGGTCCAGGAGCTAAAAATAACCTGGTGCCCTGGGGAGTGGGGATAAGAAAAGTGCAGCCCCCTTGGCTAGGGCCATCAGCTGGAGCTGTGCTGGAAACTGTACAGAAGTTCTCACTGCACCTAATCAAAGTTAGACTACTTCTCAGTACAGCTAACTTGGATTGTATTGGTCATTTTAGACTGATCTAAGTGTCCTGAACTTCTGTATAGTTTGCACTTAGATGCACCTAACTTAGGATCTAACTGTCAGGTCTGCACCTGGGTGAACTAAGGTAGATCAGGTGGTTATTTTTAATGCCATCTAACCTTTCCAAAGGTGTGTATGTAACCCTTGTGAATAAATTGTGCCCTATTGTTTGTTAGTATTTTAAAGTCCAGAAGCACTTGCTGTTCCATTATCTTAGTTAAAAACCTGAATTTTGGTTCTTAATTTTCCTTTTCATTTGCTACCCATTGGTTTGGGTTATTTTATACACAGTGTGCAGAGGTGCCTGCTTGAAAGGCACTATACAGCAGAAAGTACTTGTTATTCACAGCATCCAAGTCCCTGAATGTGTCATAGCTTTCCTTTCCTGGTTCCCTTTTGTGCCTTTGCACCAGTGGTAATTGTAGTAATTGATTTAGCAAGTAGCATGGGGAAAGTATTGGAAAGATGTCTCTGTTTGAGAGAAATTGGACAATGTGTGGCAGTAAATGTGTAAAATAATTTTATAAAGCATGTAAGAGTGTAACTTGTTAACTCAATACCATTGTGCTTCTGCTGTTTTTGGGACAGGCACAATAAAAATAAAATTCAGCTTGTTTCTAGCGTATTTTTCTAACGTAGCTTGAATACCAACTTTGCAATTGTTGAGACAGCCAAAAGGAAAAATGTACAGTTTTTTTTTCTCTATCAGTTTGTTCTTTTTTCTACACTTTTATGACCTTGCTTTGAATTGCTTGCCTTGTTTCTTTGAAAAATCAGGAGATCTCTGTTTAATGCCTTTCAGCTGCTCCCCTGTCCCAAACCTGCTAAAACTTGAAACCTTTCATCATTCCTTTCAATAAACTGGCTTCTACTCTGTGTCCAGATTCTTCCGTTGAGACTCTTAAATTTCTTGTCCACTTGTGCCTCTCTTTAATATTTCCCCTTGGCTTTGGCTGTTTGGTGTTTAGCTTCAGGCTAGTACTTAGGGCTGGGATGTCCCAGGCATTGATTTGCTTAAGACTCACATAACCTTCAAGAAGTTTCTTTTGTTGTTTCTACAGTGTTCACAAATATTAACATATAGCAACCAAATCTTTTATCATCATTACAAAACAACCTAAACTATAATCTGGTTGATAGGGCCATCCTCATGCTCCTCCAGCTGAAGGCTTGGCAGTCTGGGATTTAGGGACGCCAGCCTGGGCCCTGGGAAACCTATAGTCAGGACCTGCTCTGCTATAGATTTCTTTGTGGCTTTGTACAAGCCTATTGAGGCTTAGATCAAAAAGGGGCCTTAGGTATGTTGACATGGAGCTTTTGTCAGCCTGATTGTGTTGGTGGAATCCGTCAAGTATTAGGCAAGTAAGCTCCATATACTTTAAATGGACAGACTTGGGAGGCTAGGCTCAGTAAGCTAAGCAGAGGGACACCTAAATCAGCTGATAGGAAGTGCAGAAGAGGGGAATGCCTGAAATCTCACTTTTCTTCCAGACTTCTTTGCTTAGCATAGGCACCTGAAAGGTGCCTGTTTTGCTATGCTGCGATTCACAGCATAAAACCCCTGTCTTGACTTCGACAGAAAAGGTTCCTTGGGTGAATCTGATATCTTTTATTAGACCAATCCAAATAAATTTATATAAAAAGAAAATTAAAAAAAAGAAAAATAAAAGATAAAAAGAAAATTTAAAGAAAAAGATATCAGATTAAATATTTAGATAAAAAGATACCAGATTCACCCAAGGAACCTTATCTGCCTGTGTCCATAGACCAACACGGCTACAACCTACATGCCTGTCTAGACTTTGGCACCCAAGTCATTCCTTCATACACAAGTAACTGTGGTGGAAATGGCAACACTCATCTAGAGGTAATAGTGTAGCTAAAGTATTTGCCCAGAAAGTGGGAGATGCCCGAGAGGGCTCAAACCTACATTTTCCACCTCTGAAGGAAAAACTCTTACTATTGGGCTGTACGAGAGGCTGTGCCGAGGGCAGCCTTCTCTTTTCTTTGCGAAGGTGGGCACTGTATGGAAGAGTAGGCTAGAGAGAGAGGGTGCGAGCAGTAAGAGGTCTGGTAAGAAGAGCCCTTGTCTGGGAGGGCAGGAGTCCCAAGTTCTGTTCCCTGTTCCTGGGTGGCCTACATCTTTTGCAATATACCATTGTTTTCCACTTCTTTATTGCAAATTTTATATATGTACACTTTACCAACCCATCCTCCCCACCCCCAAACAAACGCACAAAACGCTCTGAAAAGACCTGGTTATGGATATTGGGAGTGCTACAGAAATTGTATGGAACTGTGTTTTAACTTTGAGTCAGTGTCTGTGAAGTTACTTTGTATTCAGAATGGAAAATAAAAATAGATTCAAATTGGAACAGTCAGAAAAGAATATGATTAAATTTGTCAGATTTTTTGGGCTAGGTGAGAGTTATTGCATTTTGATATTATTAGCTATAAGGTCAATTTTATAATACCAGTTCTTTTCCCCCATCAAAAAAAAATACAACTCCAAACACCTATGTGGCTTATCAAAAAGTGAACAGTGTTTTTAGGGGGCTGTTGTACTGTGGTTTCGTCTAAGATTTCAGTTCTGTTGTGCATTTTTAACTCTTATTGTCCTGCTTTTTTTCTTGCTCCCCATTGCATGCTATAAAATACTTACATTTTTTGATTGCTTCAAAAGGTTAAAACCACAGAAAAATAGATCTTGAAGGGATTTCAGGAGGCCATGTAAACCAACCTCCTGTTCAAGGCTGGATCATCCTGACCCAACTGTCTTGGTCAGGTGACTATTTTAAACTGTTCTTAAACATTTTCAAGGATGGAGATTTTCACTACTTTCCCAGGGTAGTTTGTTCAAAGTTATACAGGATTAAATTTAAGAAAATAAAATGATCAATCCTGTGAAGCAATGTTTTCCTTATAAAATATACAAAAGTGTTCTGTAAAACAGTTGATAGTACAATAAACAGCCCCTAGAGATAGAGAGCCACATGATAACAACTTCATATTCTCATTTTACAAGCCTTGAGCAAACCTCACAATCCAGGTAGGAGGTAAGGAAAATGGTTTCATAGGTTTTCTGGTGCAGAACTTCTGGAAAGTTAGTATCAGTATGGGGATATGAAAACTGAAGTGGCCTCTCCTACCACCTGCACAGTAGACATGGGTTAAATATACACCAGCTAAAGTAATAAAGATACCATGGGGTGGGGAGAAATTTTCTGATTGTGTTGGGCTGTAGCTGTTTGGCTAGATAAGCTTTGGGATAGTGTCGTGTTTTGACAACTGTAGTGAACCTGAGTAGTTAAAATATTTTTACTGATCTTTGAAAAACAGTCTCCTCAATTCAGTTTAAGTTTGTATGAAGCGTTAATGTTCTTTTAGCTTAAATCGGAATTCTGTACCTTATTTACACTAAGCCCTCTTTACACTTCTGTGGCATTTAAAAAGCAACCTGAAAGTGGGTATAATTGTAAGTATAATTGCATAACCTTGGTTGTCATGTAAATGTAACTACATAACTCTGGCTTTGTGCTGCCAGAGTTATAGAAGTAAAGGACTTGAAGTCCACTTAGAAGGCATATAAAACAACTAAGTAAGGCTGTGATCAAACACCCTATACCTGTGCTTTATTTTTTTTTCATGCTGCAAAGGCTAATCAATAAAGCTGTTATATTGCCGTATCTGTTTTTAAACTGATAGTTAGTGATACAACACTGTGTTGTTGAAGGCATTGTGCAGGTAGAAAGGTATTTTATATTGGTATATTTTATTTCCATAAGTTCCAACAGTGTTTTGATGCCTTGTGTCAAGTGTGGGTCTGCTACATCCCCAATACCCAGTTTCTAGTTTTGAACACTACCTTCTCAACTTCCCTTTTTCTGAAGGTTTTTTATACCTCATCCATCATATCAGTAGGGATCTTACTTTGCTTAGTAATAGTCAGGCTTGCCCAGAGACCGGTATTGTTTCTGTTGCTACTGTTGGTGGTGTATCCCCAGTTGTGATGTTGACAGTTGCATACAAGGTCATCTGGTCAGAACTAGGCAGGCATGTGATTGCCAACACGGTAGAAGTTGGCTTGTATATGTTGATGACAGTTCTCATTGACCTGCATGAAACTCCATTCTTTTGCACTCTGGGAGGCCTTGTATCCCTTCGCAGAGTATGGCAGGTAAAATACTGATAAAAAGTACTTGACATGTTTTCATTATTTCAGCACAGATCCTTACTCATTATCATTGATAATATGATGTTTCAGCCTGCACCATCCAGACCAGCTGGAACCTTAGAAAGGTGAAATGACAGAAATATCAAAAGCTGACCAGCAAGAAAGCAAATTAATTGGAGGATCTATCAGAAACCAACATTGATTAAGGTTGTAATACATTTACAAACTGCCTAATTGATATGGCCAGCTTCTATAGAAGCCACTATGAAGCTGGGATGAGCAGTGCAAACAGCTCTGTAGTATCAGCAAGGAATGCAATGATCCTGCAACCATAAAAAGAACTACAGATCAGCTTGCCACCACATTGAAGAATATCAAAAAGGAAATATGGCTCACTACTAGAGAAGGATTGGATATGACTCATGTGAGTAGATAGCCTCGGTGCACCATTTAACTACCTTATAGGCAAAGGCAACAAAAAAACAACATTGCCCTGTGTCAGCAGACTCCATCACAGAAACACTGTGCAGCAAAAGCATGTACTTTAACCCAAGTAAGCAACACACAGGAACAATTAGACATCTGACTTACGAACAACTTAAATCACCTACTGCCAACCTTAGTTTAATAGCCCCCATCTCTGACAATGAGTTTGACACAGCTATTAAAGCTATCAAGACCATCAAGGCTGCTGGACCAGATAAGATATTTCCTAACTTCTCTGTCAAACTTGGAGCCACAGTGAGAAGATGGCTTCAGAAATTCATACATAAATGCGTAGAAAGTAACACGCTAACAAAAATGTGGAGTAAAGCTGACATCCTTGCTATCCTGAAACCCAAGAAACCACCAGATGATCCAAAAAGCTACTGATTATCCCTCAACTGTGTGTTGCATACAAACTCATGGAGTGCATAATCCTGAATAGAATAGAGAACATCATTGATCCCCAGCTCCCAAAAAACCAAGCTGGCTTTTGGAAACAGTGATGTACCACTAACCACGTTACATTACGTGCATCTCTATGCCATAGGTTGCAATATTCACTGTCTTTCACAAACGAAAGGATGTTGATCATCTGACATAGAAAATGGATGTGAAATGAGGCAGAAAATGAGTGCAGTCTTCATCTATCTTAGTTGCCTTTCACACTGTATGGCATCAAGGCCTCAAACATAAATTACACTCCATGAGTGCTTGTATACATAATGCCATTAACATGTACGCATGATGAAATGTCCCTTTGTGTGGCTTAATGGCATTACACTATACATTCAAGAGTTTTGTGGGTTTTAAATGACTTTGCATCACTGCAGAATAAACTGCATCCTGAGGTTGCCTGGGTGTGCTGTTAGTGGACCAGGTGCTGCTCCAGCTCTGAGGCAGCACCCAGCCTGATCCAACTCTTCTCTAAGCCCAAGTTGGCTGGGGCAGCACCTGGCTCACTGGCAGCCCACCCAGGTGGGCCGGGTGGGGTGATTCCGCTGCTGTGTATTGTGACAAAAACTGAAATGATGGGTTTCAATTAAAAACACCCACCATTTCAACTTAGGAGCATAGAATGCAACCTTGGGGATTAAACCCCTGTCATGTGTACAAGTGCTCACAGATTCCTGATGGCAAACTGTGCGCTTTCATCACGAACATGATCTCCAGCAGATCATCCAGCAGGCCAGGGAGAAAAAAAATAAAGTATGAACTCTGAAGAATGGAGTCCCCCAAAGGTCAATGCTAGCACCAGTACTTTCCAGTGTATAGATCTCAAACTTCCTGCTTACAACTTCTAAGCAATACATGTATGCTGTTGAAGTTAGCCCAAGGAATGTGAGTTTTCATTGCTGACCATCTCCACAAGTGGAGCCTAAAATTGAGCATCAATAAATCGGTTTTGTCACTTTTTTTCACGTGGACAATCATGAAGCCAAGATCATGCTGAATATCAGAGGAGGCAATGGCATCTTTCCCCCTGAGCATATCTCAGCCTATGTTGGAGTTGCATTAGACCATTCCGTCACCTACAAACACCATATTCAGAGGGTCAGCAGTAAAGTCTTTGCGTGGGTAACTACCTTAAGATGTTGAGCCAGCATGACATGAGGTGCCAACTTCAAAGTGCTCAGAACCACTGCACTTGCAGTGGGATATACTTCCAACAGAATATTGTGCTCCCATATGGTCCAGAAGTTGCCACACTAAAAAGCTTGACAATACTTAACTGTGTGCAGAGATTTATAATTGGCTGCACAGCTCATACACACATAGATGCACTGCCTGGTACTCTCAGGCATGGCATCGGCCCAGGCTTGGAACTGATTGGCTAAGCAGCAGCTCTGCAGAAAAGGACCTGGAGGTTACAGTGAACTATACGCTGAATAGAAGCTAACAGTGTACCTTTGTTGTGAAGAAGGCTAACACTAGTAGCAGTGTAGCCAGCAGATCCAAGGAAGTGATTGTTCTCCTCTATTCAGCACTGAGGAGGCCACATCTAGAGTACTGTGTCCAGTTTTGGGGCTCCCCCTACAGAATAGATGGACAAATTGGAAAGAGTCCAGTGGAGGGCAGCAAGAATGCTTAGGGGATGGGGGGACATGACTTATGAGGAAAGACTGAGGGAACTAGGATGATTTAGTGTAGAGAAGAGAAGACAGGTGTTTTAATAGTAGCCTTCAACTACTTGAAGGGAGGTTTGAAAGAGGATGAAACTAGACTGTTCTCAGTGGTAGCAGATAACAGAACAAGGAGCAGCAAGGGAAATTTAGGTTGGATATTAGGAAGAATTTTCTCACTAGGAGGGTGGTAAAGCACTAGAACAGGTTACCCAGAGAGGTGGTGGAGTCTCCATCCTTGGAGGTGTTTAAGACCTGGGTAGACAAAGCCCTGGCTGGGATGATGTAGTTGGGGCTAGTCTTGCTTTGAGCAGGGATTGGACGAGATGCGACCTCCTGAGGTCCGTTCCAATCCTCATTTTCTATGATTAGACCAAGTGATGTAAGAAGATGGACCCTAAACAACATTACTGCTAATGGATGCAAGAGATGACAAAAATCTCCTGCTCCATCAACTGAAGACCCAAACAGATGGAGGCTGAAGAGGCTTAACAGTTGTAAAACAGTTATACACGAAACCCATAAGCTCCTGAAAGATTGGGGATGCTGAACCAAACCTATGGGCATCAATGGTGTGGACCATCTGTTGGCAAAGGTTAGACCTATTCCTATAGTGTTTTATACCAACATCAAACAAGTCCTCATTGGGCACAACCTTGACTGAGAAGCATAGGTCAAGCTGAATAGACTGAGATCATAATAACACTTCACAAGATGAACAGCTTGGATAGCTCCTTGTGTGAATGTGGAATCTCACAAACAGCACATCATTTAATCAAAAGCTGCAATGTCCGCGAATGCCCAGATGGGGTAGATGGAATCTACCTTGAGTGACAACCCCAGACAGTGGCTCATAGATTTTGAAGTTGATATCTGATGCCATATGAAGGAAGCAGCAGCTTTGTAACATCTGGCATGTTTGTTTTCTCCTCATTCCAGACTAAGGGATGTATAAATTATATAAGACAATATATTTACTTACTCTCATGTTTCATAGTGCTTAGGATCGGAAGGGACATAAACAGATCGTCACGTCCAACTCCCAACCCTGGGCAGAATGTTGTTAGAGGCAAGGATTTTTATAGATGGTACTTTTTATTGGACCAACTGCATGGTTGGGATAGACTTAGACAAGCTTTCATGAGCCAGGGAAAACTGCATCACGGGCACAAACTCTTCACAAATCTGTCTTTCCTTGGTTGACAGCAAGGCTATGTTTCACAAGTCTTGAGTCGAAACATTGACAATGTTTGGAACTTCTTGAGGAGTGATGTTAAACGCACTTCCACAGGGCTTTTTGATGCTTTGATCTAAAGCTCGGCCAATCAGCTATTAAGTGTCAAAAGCCCCACTAAAACATCCAATCTGTACAGTCTTCAGGTAAGCTGGATCCAGCTAATGCACTGTCTCTTCTGGGCGTGCTCTAGGCTTGGCGTGGGAATGCACCGAGTTTCAAGTAAAGTGTCAATTTTTTTAAGTAATGAGTGATTGCACCTTTTAAACCTGCTTCATTCAGGGTTAAAGTTGTAACAGTTTAACAAATTTGTACCACTTACAGGAGCATGCAAGTATTAGGTTTGTACAATAATAGCTGATGAGTGTTTGGGGGGTGGGGAAGGAGGGGGAAGCTGCCTCCCCATTAAAGTAGTTGAAAAAGATGTTTGACCATGTTCTTAGGTTGCAGTACAAGGATTGTAGAAATAAAGGTAGAATTACTAGGTTTTGTATCTATTTTAGGTTTATATTACTTAGTTCAGAGTTTTGTATGCATGTTAGTTTTTGGCTTTACTCCTTTAACGTGGGAATGGTTCTCTGCATTAAGTTGTGTCTAGAGGTATGAATAAAACCTTTTAAGTTCTTGGGTAGCAGCAGGTGGGCTCATTTCTTTCTCTGATTTTGGGCCTAAATCTGCTCACTTGCTATTCTCAAAGCTTCTTTATTGTCCTACCTCAGTCGCAATGATGTAGAAATAATTACTTGGTTCTGTTTTGCAATTGTTTTTACATAGTCTTAATATACTGTTTAGTAGTGAATTCAATAAAGGTCTGGTGCTCCATTAAGATGTCAAGAGTTAATGCTAGTGAGAGAACTGGATGCAACAGGAAGGGAATGCTTCTCTGTACATTAATGGGAGAATTGATCTTTCAGGGCTTGCCTATAAATTGAGAATTGCTTCAGATTATAAAAACTTGTGAATTTAAAACACAGTAGTTCTTCCAGAACACCCTGGTATGTGGAGACTCAATCAGGAAAAAGTCTGTCCATGCATGGAGCTATTCAGGGATAGCTATCCTTGAATAACTCCAGGGCTAGACAAACCCCAAGTGTACAGGAATTGGGATGGACAATCCAAGCCATTAGTCTTTGTTTGTTTAAAAAAAAATTCTCAAAAATGTATTTAATACCTTTCAAACTAATTTTCTTCATAATATGTAATGAGAAAGTGTCTAAGCCAGGTTTTTTCACCACAGTGCTTTTTTCCTGATGTTGAAATTTGATTAACCATGTTATGTCATTCATTCAGCTATAATTCCTTTAGTAAAGCCAAGGGCCAGTAAGAATGGTGCAGTTACTTTAAGTGAATGTTCTCAAATAATGCAACAAATGGCAACTTGGGTTGACAGCAGTGTTACAGTTTTTAGAAATGACAACACAGCCACAGTAGTTTATTATAAGTGTTTGATCAGAATATTGCATCTGGGCTAGCAGAGTAGATTTTAGCTATCACATGCTAGTTGGCTTCATCTGATAGAGCATCAGAGATGGGTTCTTTGCTAGTGTTTATCCCCTCCCCCTACAGTTATTCTGTCTGCTTATCAAATCTAGCCTGACGCATCTATACTTACCAATTTAATTATTTCTCCAGTTTCCTTGTTTAGCCTTTGTCCATTTTCGGTGTGTTTATCACTATTCTTCCTAATACGTGTATTGTATCTCATTTACTTTGTCTGGGCTTAGCACTTCTCACCCTGAGAAGATCATTTTGAAAATCACTTCCCCTTCTCCACCTCCCATGTATTCCTGGAAGTTTGATCAGTTCTTCTATTTAAGAAGGTAAGGCAGGATGGCACCATGAGCTTTCATAGGCAACAACCTGTTTTGTCAGATGCTTGGAATGAACACCACCATCTCTGCACTCAGACATACCATGACCTGTTGCATCCATGCTGTACTACAGCAATGATTCCTGTAGCTGGTCAGCCCTTTTATCACAGACACTAACCTCAAGTGTGGTCATGCTGAAATAGCCGCTTTAGATTAAGCCCTGGTAATAAAAATGTGAATGTAACTAAACCTATTTATTTTTATCCATTTTTGTAAAGCTACTAATTTTTTCTATAAATCTGAATGTACTTAAGGGAACATTTCATTATCCAATCTAAATAATATACTATTTTTCACTTCAGTTCTTTATTAAAAGTAACTGCCTGAATTGATTTGTTCCTATTTTATTCAGCCCCTGGCATTTGGAAGGTGTAGCATTCACTAGTTAATCCTTGTGTACATCTAACAATTTGAATGGATATTGAGGAATGGTTTGTGTTTTTCTTTTTTTAACACAAGAGCCATCAAAACTAACAGGAAAGAGCCTTTTTGATTTAAATTTATTTATTTATTAAGAATCTCTTTCCATTAAAGCAATTGTTAAAATCTAACCCAAAATTTTCTTTCCAACTGAAATGGAGGACATCCCATCTAATTTCTCCTGACAAAAGTCAGAGGCAGAATGCAGCAGGACTTGTTAACTAACAGAACTAGGGGTGTATAATAATTATACGACTTCAGAATTGGATATTGTTGGTTTTATCACCCTTATCCAGTATTTTTCATTTGGAACTACCATCAGCCTAAGACTGTTTCCAAGTGTCTGGGGAGGCTGCCACGCATGAGAGCAGCAGCAATTATCGGTTGTTTCTGCCATTGCATGACTGGCAAAAACTGTTTTGGTTTTGTTCTGTTTTGTGTTTTTCACCAGCTACGCTTATTGGTACTGGGGCTAGTTGCCTGCGCCATCTTGCCCTAGTTATACCACTGGAAATTACTGGTTAGTATATGGGGGTGTAGGCTGTAGCAGTGTTGGTCTAAGGCAGGGGTTGGCAATTATTTCAGGCGGAGGGCTGCTAACTCAATTTTGGCAAGCCATCCAGGGCCGTGTGACAGGCAGCCAGGGCAGATAAATATTAATATTCTAAAATTTTTTGGGGCCCTGTGGGTTGGACAGAATGGCCTGGCGGGCTGCACCTGGCCCGTGGGCCACATTTTGCCCACTTGTGGTCTAAGGACATAGGCAGACGAGCCTATGAACTTTACTTCATCAATCTGCTGGATACAAAAAATGATGGATTAAATATAGACATTGGATTTATGGCACATTATAACCTGCCTGACATCTGACTCCCAGGTACCTCTTTGATGTTTACCAGCTGCATTTATTCTGCTTCATTCTCCTGCCCCCCACCCCACCAGCCTCTCTCACCCCCTGACTCCTCCATTTACCTCTTCACTGCTTGTCTTCCATGCGTACCAGCCTCTGGCCTCTTTACTATTCACTCCATCCAGGAAGGGCACATGCCAACTGCAGATCTTCCTCAGCCTGACGAAGGGTATTTAAACCCTAAAACTTGCTAAGAGGAACTTTTCCAACTATTTGAGTAGGTCTAATAAAAGAGATCAGATTTACCCAAAGAACCTTGTCTGGTTAGTATACTTCATTGTCACCTGAGAATAACAGTGCTTTGTAAGTTAGCAGTTGTGTTGCTGACGTGGCTGAATTCTGTATTGTGGGCACCTAAGCAATGGGGTTAAAGTTTGGATTAAGATGTTATGTTTGTGAAAGCCACATTTTGTTGCTCAGGAACAACTGGAGTTAGTTAGGCTTGCCTTTAGAGAAATTTGGCAGTTGGGTTGTGATACTTGTAACTTCTTTAATGTTCATAGATTCTAAAACTCATGGCTGTTTATATATTTAAGTACCATTGAAAAGTTTACTTACCTTCCTTTGGGATCACTTCATATTCTAGAGGGGACTTCCGGTTGTAATGCACCTGTTGGTATAGTGCAAGTTGTATTCTGATGTTACATTGAACAAGCACACCAGTGTTCCAGTTCGGGCTAAGCTCCTTCACAACTTTCTGAGACTCTTCAGAACCAATTCCGATCTTCTGTGATGAGCTGCTTGTGGCAGCTCTTTGGATCAGACCCCTCTTAAACCCTCTCTAGTACAGGTGGTCATGTACACAGAGCTTGGAATTGTGTGCATCATGTGCTGTAAGGCTCTCTGAAGTTTCGGGTGTTGATTTGATTCAGAGGAGATTCAGCCTGATTCCACATCCAAATCGAATTGGGAGATTAATAAAAAGGTCTGAATTGATTCAAAGCCCTCTAAATCGATTCGGAGAGATTCAGAGATACAGGCAGCCCCTGCTTGCTGCCGAAGGGAGCTGGAGCTGGACCTGGACTCTGTGCTGGTAAGGGGGAGGGGAAGGGGGGAACAGGGTGGAGAATGGGGATGGGGACCATGGGAGAACCCCCAGCCCCCATCTGCTCTCCTAGCCCTATGAATGGCTGCCCTGTCCAGCCCCGGTTTCCTGGCTCTTTAAAAAAATTATAAAAGTAAAATAAAGCCTCACACTCATCAGCTCCTGCTGTGTGGGGAGGGGCAATTCCTGCTGCCCCCCCACTGCTCCATGCTGCATGGGGGGCTTTGCCATGAGTTCCCATCCCCTGCCTGCTCTCCAAGCCCCATCAGTGGCTGCTCCACCTGCCCCCCCTTAACAACAACAAATCCCCCTCCCCTCAAAGCCCCCCACACTCACTGGTTGCTGTAGTGGCCATTGGGTGTCAGGGGCTCGTGGCAGACCCCCCAACCTTTGCAGCATGGGGCAGCAGGGATTGCTCCCCTGCCTGGCAGGGTTTGGTAAGTGCGGGTCTTTTTTCTTTAAGAGGTGGGAGGCTGGGACTGGGCAGAGCAGCTGTTGATGGGGTTGGGAGAGCAGGTGAGGGATGGGGCTTTGCACAGGTCTAATGTGCTGGCCTTTCAAGAAAGGGCATAGTAAATCTCATGTCTGTCTGGGAGAATCTTACATTCTGAACATTTCAGTAGGTCTTAGCCTGGTTTTTCATGAGGACACTCAAGTCACCAGATATGAGGTAGCTTTTGAAGAAACGGTGAAAGTCTCATTGGATGTAGCGGAAATGAGCTCCCAAATCACTGAGCACACAGGCAGATTTATGATTACCATGAAGATAGTGCCAAAGAAAAATGTGAAAATGTTATTGAAATAGTGTTCTGTAATTTAACTCCAGCTTCTTATGCTGAAGCTGATACCAGAATCTCAGATACTGAAGTTGAGCACTGAAAGGGGTTGCTTCTAGCATTGAGCCTCAAGTGAAAGGAGGAACTGTTTGTGTCTTCCTAATGCAGATTTGTAGATTGAGGTCCTCCAAGGCCTACCGGGCATCAGAAAGTGAAGACAAAGAGCAGACTGCTATCACAGGTCCCAGTATTGACAGTATCACCAGTGGTGTTGACCCTAGCTTGTAATAAAGCTTTGACTGAACTGGGGCCATTATTTGTGCTGTGATACTGTCTCTTGAGGAATAGAAAAGGTCTGCTTCTCTCGCCCATCTCTAGGATATATGTTTTCCGTCATTTACTTTCTTCTTGACAATGCTCTGTGGTGCTGTTAAGAGACTGCAAAATCTTACGAGCACCAGCCCCCCAGCCCCAGTATGCATAGCATTGTATATTAGTTATTTATATATTCATGTGGAATACAGCAACCGAATGACAGAACAACCCATAAATGACTGCACTGGGGGATAAGACTAGAGTGACTGTTTTAGATTTGATATCCATTGGAAAGCAACATCAGCAGCCTGGTGCAAGTCTTCAATGCAACCATTGAAATGATAAATAGGGCATGCCTCTGTGATGTCTGCTATAATTTGGATTTCACCACACGCAGACTTGGGGTATTTAATAAAATTCCATTTATGTAGTAGGTAGTTACATCTACCTTGTCTAGTACAAACCCTGCTCAATGTTGTCCAGCTCCACTTTGATAAAAAGAAGTCAGAAGGTTTAGATATGGGGTCCGTGATAAAAAGTTCATTAATGATGTCAATTGTGTTCCATTTTTTCCTTGATGTCAAAGTTTTCATCTTTCACCATTTTTCCCATACTCCAAAATAGCCTCGAGCTTGGGCCCTGAGGGGTCATTAAATTCCTCAAAAATTGGTAATGAATATAAGCATTTTTTTTCTTGACTCTTGAAGTAGCCTGTTTATGTCAAAGATTAGGAAGAGGAATAGAGCAGACAGCCAGGGAACAGGAGTGGATCTGCAAGTACCAGTACTGAATGCCATTGCTTCATTCAGTTGTCAGGCTGGTATGAGCACTCCTGTCCCAAACTGGGGCACAGTACTCAGCCGCTGAATAAATGAGGGCTTCAGCCAAGCTTCAGCATCACTTCCCCCATTTGTACCAGCCAGTTGTGAGATGGTATTACATGTGGCAAGTTTGTTAGTCGTTTATGGATAATGCCTATAGGCGAGACTGTGGTCAAGGTGGACTCCTAAATATTTGAGGTTAGTCATAGGTGACTAGTTTTCCACAAACCTGATTCTTAGCTGGGCATTCACCTGATAGTGAGATGAAAAAAAGAATAAACTTTTGTCAGGGTTGGGCTTCAAATACCATTAATTAAAATAGCCTTCTAGTTTTGCCAAATCATTATAGTTTCATAGTGCCTAGGGTCAGAAGGGGCCTAGAGCAGGCCATCTAGTCTGACCCCCCGCCAATGGCACGAACGAGTGCCAGGGTCACAGAACCCCAGCCAAGTACCTATCTAATCTGCTCTTGAAGGTGCCCAAGGTAGGAGCAAGAACCACTTCCCTAGGAAGCCGGTTCCACATCCTAGACACCCTAACTGTGAAGTAGTGCCTCGTAATGTCCAACCTAAACCTGCTCTCCAGTAACTTGTGACCATTGGTCCTAGTTACCCCTGGTGGTGCCCGGGA
>JAGPOW010000261.1:6081219-6092996 GCA_030014935.1 Caiman crocodilus
TCCACTGTACTGAGCTGACATGAGAAGTGGTTAGACAAAGGAAAAGATGTTTTAGCTTATATCTGTGTACAGCACTTGAGAACATGAGAGAGGCAAAAGAGTTCTAGCTTACGGATGATGCAGAGAATGCTGCAGTATTTAATGCCTTTTTAAATTTAGATTTCACAATGAGGGGTAGCAGAGATAGGGAAGGAAACAAACAACCTAGAGTAGTGGCAGAATAGATTAGGGATTACTGGGAGAAACTAGGTGCTTTTCAGTGGGCTGGACCAATGGGATACACCCTAGAGTATGGGAGGAATTGGCTGAGGTAATTTTGAAGCCATTGGCTATCCTCATTGAAAACTTGTGGATGGTGGGTGAGGTTCGGGATAACAGGAAAAGGGCAAATATAATGCCCTTTAGGAAGAAAGAGAAGAAGGAGGATCTAGGGAATACAGACAGGTCAGCCTGAATCTGGTCCCTGGAAAGATCATGGAGCAAGTGCTCAAGCAATCTATTGTGAAGACCTAGAAGAGAACAAGGTGATCAGGAACAATCAGCATATGTGTACTAAGAGCAAGTCGTGCTTGACCAACCTTGTTTCCTTCTTTGATAAGGTGTCCAGCTCTGGATGGGAGGAGAACAGTGGGTGCGATGTACCTTGACTTTTACTAGGCTTTTGATGTAATCTCTCATTACATTTTCATTAATAAGCCACAGGCTAGCTGGAAGTACTGTAAGGTTAATACATAGCTGGTTGGATCATTGTGTTCAACGAGCAGTCATCAATGACTTGGCATGTAGTTGGGAAGAGGTATTGAGTGGGCTTGTTCAGGGGTCTGTTCTGGGTCTGATATTATTTAATATCTTTATATGGTTAGATGCCTTGGAAGCATAATTTATGAGGACAGGCTGAAAGAACTAGGGTTATTTAGTCTGGAGAAGAGAAGACTGAGGGGGGATTTGATAAGTCATGAAATATCTGAAGGGCAATTACAGGGAGAATAGAAATTGGCTTTTTTCTTGGGCACAGAGTACAGGATTAGAAGCAATGGCCTCAAGATGCAACAGAGGAGTTTTAGGTTGGAGATTAGGAGGAACTTCCAGACTATCAGGGTGGTCTGTCATTGGAATATACACCCTGGAGAAGTGGAATTTCCATCCCTGGAAATGTTCAAGAGCAGGTTGGACAGACCCTTGGCTGGGATGGTTTACTGGGGGATGAGGTAGGCACCCCCAGTCTGAGCAGGGGCTGGACCTTGTGGGGTCCCTTCCAGCTCTCTTTTCCTATGATCCTATGGTTAAACAGGAATAAAATGGAGATTTTAATAGAATTATAGAAAACTAGAGTTGGAAGGGGGTCAGGAGGTCATCTAATCCCAACCCCCTGTTCAAAGCAGGACCATCCTGAAGTAGATCATTCCAGCCACGCTTCATTGAGCTGGGCCTTTTAAACCTCCAAGCATGGAGATTCTGCCACCCCTCTGGGTAACCCGTTCCAGTACTTCACTATCCTCCTAGTGAGAGGTTTTTTCCTCCTAATATCCAACCTAAGCTACCCTTGTTGTACCTTGAAACCCTTGCTCCTTGTTCTGCCATCTGCCACCACTGAGAACAGTTTAATTCCATCCTCTTTGTAACCAACCTTTGTTCATTTTTCAGTTTCTAAATTCTAGTTTCTGGATGTATGTGGAAATCTCTTTCTCTACCTCATTCTCAAAAAATGTGTATGGAAATAGAGATCTTTTATTCTAGAATTTTGCTCTCATGCTAATTTCCCAGCATCATATCTATACACAAAATCTTGAGAAGTATGTTGGGCCTTATCTAGTGCTTTAAGAGCCAATAGATTGGTGTGCCAAAGAAATGAGATCCATATTTTTTTCTGTGGTTCCTATAAAGCACTGTTTAAATTCTGATGGCTTGGAGCCCTTTTGAAGAACCCTTTAATGTTCAAATGGTACAGTCTATGCCATTATGAATAAAAACCTTCTTTAAGATGCTCCCAGGCAAACCATCACATTTGTTTCATGTATTCGTAGCTTAGCCAGTGATGGTCATCACTATAGTATATAAATGCCTAAAAATATTAATGAATTCATGGATGAGAACTGAAGCAATGAGAAGCTGCATGATTTTGCTCAAGGTCATACAGGGACTTGCCGAAACAGGATTTTAGCTGATATCTTTTGTGCCTGTTTATGATCTGAATATTATGTCAGGAAAAAGTAGTTAATCACTAGATGTCACTGTTGGCAACAATGTGTCATTTTTCATACTTACCATTTTTTCCCCTTAACTTTGAATGTTTCATCTCTGTTTACTCTTTATACTGGTTGCATAATTTTACTAATTGCTTTTGTTATAATTACTTTAGAGTGCCTATTGCTGGTATTTGGGTGCAGTTCAGATCTTACTTGACATAGGACATAATTGACAACATCTTATTTTTAGTTCCTTTGTTTTGTTTTGTTGGTTTGCAAACCACATTGTTGTACAACTTATTGCTTGCATTTATTTGAGCAATTATTTGCATTATATCAGTGCTCATTGAGTGCATTGAGTAATTTCACTGGTAAATTATCTTAATGGTATATTTCCAGCGAATAGTAATGAAATGTATCATACTATTTTTTCTTATAACTTGACATTTTTGAGTCATTTTAGCGTCTATGGGAAGAGGACACAAGTGGCTAGAGTTATTCCTGGTGGTGGGTCATTGGTATATAAGCTTCCCCACAAATACCTTGTAGTGTAGGGTAAGAATGATCTATAGCATCCCTAATATTCCAGTGCCTAACTGCATCAGCCACAATAGGTGACACAGGTATCTTTTACTTTGAGTTGGTTTGTTAAGAGGTAGAGCCTTCAACTTCAATAAACCCCCAGCCACCAAAATAACAAACTGAAGATGCTTCAAAATTACAGTTCATTGATTTTCCTTTGGTATTAAATTTGTTTAGTTTCTGGGTGATGGAAAGCATGTGAGAATCTCTATGCTTACCGGTGCGTGTCCTGTGTCCTGGTTGAAGGATTATGTGATTAAACGCTAGTTAGTTTAGCTCATTTAGGTTGCATTCTGGAGTGCAAAAAGTGCATGTTGTATGTACCCTTCTGATTCGATAGCAGTCATCTAACTGGTTTTTTTCCCTGCTGTTTAATAATTTTTATTCGGGGCATTTGAAGAAACACGTTGTTCTTTCAGCCAGTGTATACCAACCTGCTTCGTTTAGACACCATTCGATTTAATTTTTTATTTCTGAAAAACAAGTTGGCTAAAACAGAAAATGAAAAATCAAATAAGAAAAAAAAGTAGTACAAAATTATACAGTGTATATGTATGGCACTTGTATACACATTGTGTATGGTATCTGTTTGTTATAAACTTGAAAGTTAGTGCTTTGTTCTTGTGCATGTGCTAACAAAATTATATTCTTTTTAATATAGAAAAGCTCTATGGTGATTTCCTCAGTTGGAAGCTAGAAGACACCCTTGCCCAGTTCCCTCTAAAACCAGGGAAGATTGCAACGTTTATTGTAAACATTAAAGTGAAGCTGGACTTCTCCTGTCAGGAAAATCTTCTGCAAGACCTTGATGGTGAGTTATGAGCTTATTTTCTGTTTGAAGCATGGGATTTTATTTTGGCAAGAACTCAAAACTCCTGTCATATTGGTTCAAAATCAGAGGATGAAACAAGTGTCTTCTGTTTCTACGCTTGTATCATGCAGCCCTGTAGGACAAACTGTATAGGACATGGGTAGGGATTTAGGACTGAATCTTCATGATTGCTTGTTGACGCAAGTCAGAGCTTGTCATGGCCACAGCTTCTCACCCTACTGAGGACTTAAGTTACATTATTTAACTTTTCCCAATGGGGAGTTCTTTCAGAGCGTGTGCTTCCGATGATTTTTGCAATATTTTATTTTTCTTTATTAATTCCTCTTGATGCCAAGTTTCCAAGCACCAGAGGGCTTTAAAAGGAGAGGCACACAGTGATGACTTAAGTGTAGTTGACTGTCTCCTGTCTCTAGTTATGCTGTGCATTTGTGGTCTTGTTTATTTGGAACATATGGACTTATTCATCCAGATGAGTTAGTCACACGGATATTGTGGAATTTGCATCCTGCAGAATTCCAGAGACTGAATGACTACTGAGAGGTGATAAGATGCAATATTTACAAGGAGGGTTTTTATTGTAGTAATTAAGAATCTGTGAATCAAAGAATCAAATAAACAAGAATACAGCTTTGTGCCTGAATTTTTCAAACTGTCTTATAGATACTAATACCAAGTATTTAGTTATTAGAACGCATGTCACAAAATAGAGACATCGTTCAAATATTAAATATATTTTTAGATGGTGATATTTCAACTGCCTGGTTTATTGTGTTAAAGTAATTTATAAAGGGTCTTAGGAAGAAACAGGAAATGGGTTCAGTACATGAGAGGTTTATTGCGAAGTAGATTCATTAGTTGTATAATATGTCACATGTCTACACATGCAAACCTTCTAAACTAAATAATGCACTCTGCAGCAAGATAGCACTTACAAAATTCTTGTAAAAACTGCAGTAGGAAAGTACTTGTAAAGGCTGCAGTGTTTTTTATGTGTAGAAGCTGCCCTAGCTGGCTGGGGCATGAGGGCACTTCATTGTGGGGTCTGCCTGCTGGCTAACCCCCACGCTGAAGCACTCTTGTGCCCCAGCCAGCCTCATGGCATGTTGACCTGGAGAAGCAGCACTGGGCTGGCAGGCTGGCCCCTGGGTCCCTACCATCTGGGGTGGCTCTGACCCTGCTCCACATGCTGCGATCCCAGGCGCACATGAAGACCTGGCACCTGGGAGTTTATTCATGCACTTTAACATGCATTAATATGCCTGTATATATGCTTCCAACATTGAGTCATCCTAAACAGGATGTTCCTATACCTTAATGAGTGAAGGTAAGGCACATAAAAAATTACTTGAGTTTTATTTTCTGATTTAATTGCCATTATGCATTATATGTGCAAGAACCATTTAAAACGGGAATGTTTTCAGAAACGAGAATGACCAACAGAATTATGTTTTGAACATAATTTATTTTAAGTGAGAGAGGCTGAGCTCTGGATTTGACTTGTTAATTCATTTAGGCAGAATTGATATTAATAATTGATAAAGGCTTAATGATTTCTTATTAAACTTCCCTAGTGTTAAGTACATATCTTTTATATTACCATTTATATGATCAAAATGCTTCTTTTAACACTCAATACAATAACAATAATTAAAGTTTTGTTAAAATAAATGTTAGCTGAAAAGCTCTGATTACTAATTCATGATTAGTACTGGTCTGAGACTTGTGAGAGAAAATTCTTGGTAAATAACAAGGAGGGAGGGGAAGGAAAGAAAAGAAATATTAGGCCAATTTCAAATGTTAAAAAAAACCAACCCCAAAACCCACACAATTAGGTCCTCCCAAACTTTGATACTGTGTTTAGCATCCTGACATGTGGCTTTTTAAAATACCACTAACCTTGATTTCTGTAGGAACTTGGAAATACACCAAATCATATAAGATATTCAGTAAATGTAACAAAGCATGGCAGTTTTTATAGCATGGCAGTCCCAGATTGGACATGGGGGGGGGGGAGAGGGGACTTGACAGATTTGGCACTTGGAAGAGGTAACGGTCAAGCACCTAAGGCCAGATGGCATCACTCCGTGCCACCTTATCTATTGTTCCAAATTAACTTTCATCCTAGCTGTGTGACCCCTGAATCTCCTCTTCCTACACGCATCCCCCAACAAATTACCTCACTCAGTACTGGAGTGTTATGCCAAAATACACACCTGTGGTGATCACACAGTTCTGGATGAAGCTTTGAGTGTGGCCCAGAAGAAGGAAATAGGAAGCAAAATCCAAAACATGGAAGTGTATCACATTAATATTGGTATAGCATTTCTCATGCTATAGTCTAATGTATAGGGAGGGCACTCATGAGGATCTTCTATGGCAGGGGTGAACAAAGCCTTTGTGTGTAGCACATGGTAGATTAGGAAGGGGAGGGCGGCAACACGGGCAGATAAGGCAGGGAGCATCAGGTCAGGCAGAAAGCAGAACATCAGCTCAGGCAGGGAGCAAAGAGTAGAGCAGTGAATCAGGCAGGGGACAGGGACTGGAGGGCACTAGGGGAGAGTGCAGAACTAATTTGTGGCACATCTCCCAGAACAGGTTGGTCCCCACTGGTCTGTAGTTTGGGCTAAAATTCCAGCAAAGATTATCAAGGTTAACCTTGCATCCAGCCAGTCTTGCATTTTAAGCAGTATGGAATCCTTCTACCAGAACAGATGTAGCTTTTATGAGCTAGTAGTTTAACAGATTCCCTTTCGTTTTACGGGAAAGAGAATGGCTTAGTGCAGTGGTGCTCGAGCGTTTGGCTCCATGGGTGAAATGAATGGCGTGGGGGTGGTCCATGGGCTGGATTAAGCACCATGCATCAGGATTGGGCCCTGGGCTGCCTGTACCTGGCTCTGCATGGCCTCAGCTGCTTCCCATGTGCTGTGATCAGTGTTCCCCTCCTGCCAAATTTACAGACCTGTGTGGAGCCCTGTGGACTGCATGTCACACTTCCAGGGGCCAGGAATGGCCCACAGACCCTGGGTTTATCACCCATGGACTGGTAGATTGAGAACTGGACCCAGCCTTGGACACCTGGGGTCTGTCTCTTCCTTGCTTTGCCAGTGGCCAATGGGGTGATGTTGGGCAAATTACTTTCCCTTTGTGTGCCTCAATTTCCCCACCTATACAATAATTATAGTGGAAGTGCTTTGTCAAATGTTTTGGATTTCTACTGATAAAAAACGTTATAAAAGGGCGTAGTGGTATTACTCTTGTTTCATATATGCAGTTATGCAATTCCCCCAAGAAGCATCCTTACCTCCCATGTCTGTCAGGCACTCAAAAAGGCAACACCAACTAAACTTGTTCACAAGTGAAGTTTCAGTCAGTTTTGAAACTATGAAACTTTAGGGTATGAGCCTGAGCTTCAAGTACAACTAGAGCCTTAATAACAGTGTTACTGTGTCGTTTCTCTAAAACAGAATTGCTATGGAGTACTAATTGAAGCCTAGAGTCAGTAGCATTGCTCAGGGAGCGCGGGGTACGATCAGGGCACCAGACATGGGGATTGAATTGTTGGGGGGGGGGGGGACAACACAGGGTGAGACAGCAAAAATAGCAGCTACCTCCCTGCTGGTCTGGCCACAGCTTCTGCTCCATGTGCTGCCATCACGGAGAGCTCCAAACTTCTTAGTTACCATTTCCTAAGAGCCTGGATACCTTTGGATGACTGATACCGTACTCAGTCAGATATTAATACGAATACTGGTTTAATTTCAAACTGATATAACACCACTTTTTGCATGCTGCTGTAATTTTAATATAGGTTTTAAAATTCACGGTTACAAGAATCGGAAAAGTCAGAGGCAGCAGTGGCATGGCCTTTATTTTTTAGTGCCACTAGAGTGATTGCATTAGCTCTTTCCTTTTTAAATTTACAGGTAATCCAAATATTTTCATCTTTTAAACAAAAGCCATGTCCTTAGCAGCACGTTTATTACTTTAATCTGTTTTCATTTGGTGCCACAACTGCTTCCATTAACACCGTTTAATACTTTATAATGGAGATTTAGCACAAAAAGGACAGATTACACACTGCAGTTATTATACAACTATATATTTGGGGAAAAAATTATCCAACAAAATACTAGCTGTAATTCTTTTCTGTTAGAGTGTTTCAGCTCATGTTCTTATAGCTTAAACGGAAACTGCAGTGATTACTTATTCATCGGCAAGTTAAATACTTGCATGTTTATTTTGAAAATGAATTTTCTACATGCTTTTTAGCCTCTGTTTTGCCTTTAGAATTGTTGGATGGTGGCTTATTTGGGCTGCTATTATTCCTGTGCCTCCTACCCTGGGCTTCAGTCATTATGCACAAAGTAAGTCTTGAAGATTTCACTTGCTTGCATTTTTTAAATGTGTGGAAGGATGGATCTCATTATGCTTTGTCAAACATCTTTGACTTTGTTCATGTCCTGGGTGGCCAGAGCCGACCAGAGGATCGCTAATTTAACTGGACGTCAGGCGGGCCGGTGATGGAGAGGTGAGACAGCTTATTGGTTGCAAAAATAACTTAAACTTTACTTACGCCACTGATGGCCATGTCGCAAGTGGTAAGGTTGCTTGCGTAGTTACAGGTAACTAGCAAGAAAATGAGCTGGCAAGTTTGTAGACAGAAACGAGCATGCAGGATGAAGGATACGTCGGGAACAGATGGTGACGGGGAGATGTTGGAGGATGGCCAGTTGGCCAGCTTTTCTCTGCCACGTGGCAAAGTTCTCCGTACTCTACCACATGCTCAGAGCTCTCTGACTTAGGCAGAAGCTGCACAGACCTTTATACATTTAGAGTAGCCAATGACAGACCGCCAGGTGGGAGTAAGTAATGAGGCAGAACGTACCAAATTTAAAAGTGACTGCAGTTGCTTAGGGCAGTTCTATTGTGACAGGGGCACTCAACTGATTTGGTTATGACATGCCCCCTTGGCCATGTCACAGTAAATAAGGGAATCAGGTTACAAGTAATTTTCGTCTAGGAACTTGTCGTCTTCACAAGGTTCAAGTGGTAAACGGGTATATACATAAGCAGATAACTCTACAAAATGGTTTGGATTAACTGTAGAACATAACATCCTATATAAATAACTAATGCAATTATTACAAGGCTGACTAATGAAATTAGGTTAGTTATGAAAAGTACAACTGTAAGGGCTTCGGTAGGTGTCATGGTGACTTCACGCATCGGGTTTCTGTGTCCACGGTGATGCTTTTCTTTCTGCTTGGGTCTGTCGTCGTCGCGTATGCCTTGGGTGTTTAACACCTGTCTGCCTGTCTGTCTGCCTCTGAAAGATAAAACTTTTAACAATACTTAGTTCTCTTTAATACTCGTTAACGAAGCACCCCAGGTTAGCCAGTTATGGTGGGCTAGTATGTTGGCATAGGGACAGGGATCGATTGAGTCCGGGTGGGCCTTAGTCAGACTCATTACAGGGAAACTGGGTGAACAGCAACTTAACCAGTTGTGGTGAGCTATAATAGGGGGACGATCGGGCTTTTCTTCTAACGGGACGGAATAGGTATTGGGATACTCTTCCAACCGTAGAACTGTTCCCTTGTAAACTTGTTGATGAGATTGACGAGGGTGCGGTATCGAAACCCACACTAACTCATCTGGTTGGAGTTTAGGTTCCCAGGATAGAGGTTTCTTGGGATTGGCCTCGTCCCATAGTGGCTTTGCGGTGTTTAACGAAATGAGGACATCATGATTGTGCTTAGTCCAGGTTTTGTACGTTCCTCCCCCTCTGAGGCAAAGTTGTTCTTTGTATAAGCTGATGTGTCTCTCCACGATGCTGTTGGACTGCGGATGGTATGACAGATGGAGATGCCATGCGACGTTTTGAAGATGGGTGAATTTTTCCATGGCATTAGTGTTAAATGGGGATCCTCCATCAGACTGAATTTCTTGAGGAGGTTGCCAGGCGGCAAATGCAGTGGTTAAGGCGGAGACAACAGCAGTGGCGTTGCTTTTCTGTAAGAGAATGACCTGTAACTGGCGCTTTCCCAAATTGGCCATGACTAATCCCTTACTTGGCGGTTTGGACCCTGGGAGGGGCCCAAACAGATCTATTTGCCAGACTTTTCCCGCCTGGAACTGCGAGGGGTTGAAAGCTCTGAGTCGGTTTGGTTCGGTGGCACTTCTCTTTGGCACATACCTCACAGGCTTGTGCCACTTTTTCCCAGTCGTGTTCCACTCCCTACGAAGTGAGTTCTGTAGCATCTTGGCACCAGTGTTGATGGCTGGCCTGTGGTCCTGGGTGACCCCAATTCTCATGAAAGCACGTGAGGAACGGGCTTCAGGACCGGGGGTCTTGGTGATGGGCAAAACTATGTCGGTCTGGAATGGATCTTCCAAGAGTTTGTCGATGATCTCATGCACTGGGTCGGTGTCAGGGTTGTGTGACTTGGTGTGCTTAACTAGTGAGAGCTGTGTAAATTTAGTTAGTTTCCCAGATGTCTTCCCAATTATTTAAATTTTTGATGAGAAGAGCTGTGCCGGTAAGGATTCTATAGATGTACTCTGAGTCAATTGCATTGATTAGAACTGGAAGTGTATCATTGTGGTGCGTTAGACAGTGTTGCAGTACCTTGAGGAATCCCAACAGTTCACATTTTTTAACAGGGTTGTCATCTGGGTGGGCCCAGAGTATTTCCACGTCGTGGCAGGCCTTACAATAGTACCCGTAGCCTCTGCTGTGTCGGGAGGTTCCATCCGAGGCCAGTCGGGCCGGGCGGAGGTTCCATACAGCATTGGGGGCTTTTCCTCATGCCCTGGGCTAGGGTTGAGTGTTATGTCTTCAAATTTCCAGCAGGACCAGTTGTAATGATGGGTGAGCACCAACGTGTTCCACGTCTTAGGTTCTCCTTTAAATGTGGATCGACTTTGTCTGCATCTAGCAAAGTGGCAGCGGTAGCGTGGAGCGTTCCATGCTCAGCTCCACTAGCTGTCCAGCTAGGAGGATTTTTCCTACAGCTCCATATCAGTGTTGTATTGCTTGAAGAGTCTTATGAGCAGTGTATACCAGTTCATTGTGAGGGTTGTGTGTGACAGCCACACGTGGTTAGTGGTGAACCCAAGAGTCATGATTAATGGTTCACTGAGGTTGATTGTGTGGAACTGTGTACTCTTGACAGTAGCTAACAGATGATGCAGGTTCCGCTGATCCCCTTCCGTCCCAGGTGTAGATTTTCAGGACTTGTCACGAACCTGTCGCTGTAACTTAGTGAGGAGTGTTAGATGGATGGGGTTGACATAGTGCCAGTACCAATTTATGTGACCCAAAAGCAGTTGAAAATGTCTTTTAGTTATGGGTGGAGGTTTCTTTAATGGGTTGATGTCGGGTCCATCATGTGAGATTCCGTGGTGGATGGGGCCAACAAATCGGGTGCCGAGGAACATGATGTCATCTACAGGATGCAGGCATGACTTTTTCTCATTGATCGTCTATCCCTTGCCTTGAAGGTGGGCTACTAATTGGTTGACTGTACTGGTAACGATGGCGCTGTCGTGGCCTATAATAGCAATGTCATCAACGTAACTCCAGATTCTTAATTTCTCTTCTGATGGAAGGGTGTGTGTGGCACGAAAGTTCTTTAAGGTATTGTTCATAGCACTAGTGGCCAATGACAGGGTGTTGCGGTATCCCTGGGGGCAGACTGTCCATTTGTACATGGTGCCCTTGATGCACATATTTAACACTCCTTCAGGGTCAGTAATCGAAATCGAGAAAAACATGTTCAAGTCCAGAGTGACCCCGACCCATTCGTCTTGCTGGAATTGGGCCATTTCGGACATAAGTTGTGGTAAGGTGGAAGGGTTGGGTTAATAAAGTACTTGACACCTTTTGTTAGCCTCCCTGTAATCAACGACTAACCGGGCTTCATCAGGTTTTCCAGGTTTTGCAACTCCCCACCCTGGTGATAGGTAGGTGCTAGTAGATACTGGTTTGATGCAGCCCCATTGCTCGAGTCATAGTATCATAGTATCTAGGGTCAGAAGGGGCCTAAAGCAGGCCATCTAGTCTGACCCCCCCGCCCATGGCAGGAACGAGTGCCAGGGTCACAGGACCCCAGCCAAGTACCTATCTAATCTACTCTTGAAGATGCCCAAGGTAGGAGCAAGAACCACTTCCCTAG
>JAGPOW010000261.1:6101021-6134798 GCA_030014935.1 Caiman crocodilus
GTTTTTTTTTGTTTTGTTTTTTAGTAAATTGTATTGCCCTTTGCTCATGCAATATTTGAATGAGATTAGATCATCCCTAGGTGCCTTTCCTTAATCCTCCTGTTATCAGTTATCTTTGTTTGCATTTAAAAAAAACCAAACTTGATATATAGGAGTTGAAATACAAACCTTACTCTCTGATGAATATAAAAGAATTGACGATAAACTTGACATTTCTTTTGGTAATCAAAATGCATACTTAAGCTTTTTTGTATGAGCATTCCCAAAATGTTGTTAGGCAAACCACACATGTACTACTGCTTGCACATGCTTCCAAAACCAGCAGGAGCAAGACCAAAGGCAAAAAACACCACCACTAACAGAATGAGGAAATCCCTTTGAACTATTTAACTATATACTCATCTGAGAAGAAAAGGTAGCTTTTAATATTTGAAAAGTGCTCAAGAGTACCTGTGATGAGGTCAGTTAAGAATCTAAATAGATGTGAACTTGCCCATTAATTCAAAATAGTGCATGCTGTCGTGTCAAGATTACAACAATTGCATACTGTTCCTACAAGCTGTTGCATATTAAGGTGTGAGAAATATGCTTGACAATAGTTGCTTCTTTGGATCTTTTATGAAATAACTTGTTATTGGGATCAATGTAGCAGGATAATTTAGGTGAGCAGAAAAGCATCATTAAAAATCTTTCATTAAATAAGGAAAATATTCTTGCAGAGTAAATGAAGCAGTTCTTAATGGACTATCTAATACATGAGGAATCTTAGAGCTGTTTATTTTGACTATCATTTTAGGTACGTACTCTAACTATACAAGTGAATATCATAAATATTTTCTTTGTCTCGTGGATAAGAATGCTTTTTTCTGTTTTTAATTATTTTGCTGCTCATTCTGTTTTCAATGGAATGTCATTTAGTTGACAGATCTTGTTTACTTTACAAAATCAAGTGTATTTATATTGGTTATCGGCAGTGGCTTATTTCTTTGTAGAAAAGGATTTATTTTTAAACTTTTAAAATATATTATTGGAATGTAGCTTGCAGAAATATATTAGGATATTTGTATTGCTTTAATTCATTATGGAATGTGCTACTGGATATTTCACTCTAACAATTTAAATGGGGTATTTGGGTTGTTTCCTTTATTTTTATCTTTTTTTTCAGTTTAGTATGTTCGTCTGCACTTCAAATACGATTTCATTTAAGTTGTAGGTTACTTTTGAAGTATTTTTTTTCATTTCTGTTGCATTGAAATATGATTGTTTCTTTTACTGCAAGTGTCCTGTAAGTCAGGCATCTCACTTGAAAACAGATGCATCTTGAATTTGTAAGTGTGATGGAGAATATAGACTGGAATATTTATCTTGGGGTACAGGCAAAGTGACAGGTTTCCACCTGATCTGGCCACAGAAAGCAGGCGATAGCTGTGACCAAACATAAGTGCATGCTGCAGACAGCTTCAAAAATGGCCAATTGCCATGAAGGGTAAGATGAGGACATTTCAAAATGGAGCATCTGCTAAACTTGTGTCTGTGTTGCCTGCCAGCCTCAAGCTGTTTTCAGAAGGGGAGAGGGGAAAGGGACTAGAAGGAGTTCAGTCTGGGGTGTATTCATCTACTGTTGAAGGCTGGGATAGGTGTATTGGAGCCCCCCCGGGGGGGGCACTCCAATTCGCCCACCCCACCATCCAGCAGTGGTTGGGGAACCCCTAGAATGAGCTCCCTCTGCTTCCTTTCCCCTCTCCCATTCTGAAAACCTTGCAGCCTCACAAGGATATGGGGCCATTGCTAGGGAGAACCAGCCTGTAGGCTGCAGTCAGCAGCTGTAGATTCCCCTCCTCCCTGGAACCAACAGTGAACTTCTGTTTGATCTGAGGGATCATTGTAACTCAGAACACTTCTTGTAAAACTTTCTCAGTTCCAGCTGGGAGCTGCACTTCTGTCTGCGCCCTTGGGTTGTGTGTTTGCATCAGCTGAGCTTCTGAGCTCTTGAAGTTTCCTTTTCACCCTGCTGCTTCTTATCTCTCATTTGGGCTGCCACAGTACATGTTTCTTATTAATTATAGTGCTTTAAGAGCTAATGACCTAACCAGTGTCTATGTCCCATTGTGCTAGGTGCTATACGAACACAAAGCAAGGCCAGTTCCTTTCCCAAAGCTTACAGTGTAAATAGACAAGACAGTCATGGTGTAAAAGATAAAACAGAGCATATAATCAAAATGAACAGTGACAATCAGTGGCAACACATAGGGGGTGCACGTGTGCACCCACTGAGAGAGCTGGTGCACCCCCTGACTGACTGTGCTTGCTGCTGAAGTGATGGGTGGCAGAGGGCTGGGGGGGTGCTGGTCTGCTCCCACCTGGAAGTGCTGGCTGGGGAGTAGAGCACCGTGGCGCTCCCAGAAGTGGCTGCATACCCCCTTCCAGTCATTGACTGGTCGGTGGTGGGAGGTATGTGCCCCCCCCCCCCCCCGACTAAGGCAGCACCAGTTGTCCATGGTGACAGTAATATTTACTTTGTTTTCTAGTCCCTTTTTTTGCTTAGGCATATTATTCCTATGACTGTTATGGTGCGATTAAGTAGTCTCTAAGAATTTGAATTTTCTTAAGAACATAAGAAGGGTTCCTTTTTATCTCTCTCTTGAAACCCCTCTTAATCACAGTTTAATATTGCAATGTTTGCTTTAGTTTTGATTTCTGAAAATAATTATTCAACTCTTGTTAAGTCTTGATAAATATTGTGTAAAGAAGGTGCTGTGGACCTAGTCAGCCTCCTCACCCCCAGTGCCCTGTAGCATGTGTGAGGGGGAAGGTGGTAACTTTGTCCCACTCTCTCGATTTCTGGGATGAGTTAAGTTGGGCCCATCTCCCTTCGATATCATTGGGCAGTGTGGCCTTGAACACTGTGGCTCTCTCACCTGATAAGGGAAAGAAGGGACTGTTTATGCTTGTTGATGGCAAATACCCATTATGTGCTCTTTTACAGCCCTGCCATTCCCCATCCGAATGGAGTGAGCTGGACCTAGTCTTATGCTAGGGGGTAGCCTGATCTCCATATTTTTCTGAAGTCTGGAAGGGGACAAAAATCCATGAGGCAAAATTGTCAATCAGTTGCAGGAATGTTTTCATTTTCTGTCTTGCAAGCTGGAGATCTAGGTTTGGGTTTAGATTATATTTGTCATCATTTTGGGTTTCAGAGTGGTTGGTAGGTTATAAAGGTTCTCATTAGAAGTCTGTGTTGCCCAGTGGGCTGGGCTGGACTGGCTTCTGAGCATGATACTGCAGAGTGGAGGGGTTATGTCTCCATGTCTTGTATAGTATGTAGTTCCACTTAATTTCTTTAGCTGCCTGTTTGGAGATGGAAAACCTCTTGGGACTCATCCTTCTTTAGGACACCCCCAGCCACTGGGCAGGCGTGCTGGTATAAAAGGGCATTGTCCATTTGCAAAACCTGAAAGGACTGTTGGTGTCCTTTTTAAAATCTGGACTGGAATAATCCTGCTGAGTAGCATATTAAATAAATTGCTTAATACACATGTGGCCCCTGCTTTTATTCCTACTATGGTATGGGGCTTCCATCTTATCAACTCTTACGTATTACTTAAAGCTAAGCCCAGAATGGCCTCATTTATGTGAGCTTCAGGGCTGTTTTTTCCAAGATGCAGTCACTGGAAATGTTTTAGAGGTTACTTTTCTATACCTTTTTCTGGTCAAACATTTGACTAGTTTATAGATGAGTAGTTGAAATGTCCCATTAGTAGTGTTTAAATGCTTAGTGTCATACACTCAATATTCTTTTCCTGATAGCACATTCAATATATATTTTTGGGTATTTGATCTATATAACATAGTCCTCTGTGATCAGAATAGTCCTCTATGAAAATCTCTGCAATCTTTTGAGCATAATGCTGACAAAACTGGTTTTGCCCTTCCTTTGTGTAGTCAAGTATTACAATAGCTTAATGACTTTGGTCATTTCATCATTTCTGAGTAACACCCATTAGGACAAGACTTTTTGCTCTGTTAAGTCTTGTGGTTCATTTAGGAGAAACTAAATAAAGAGATAATTTCCTTTTCTGGAATTTGGTAGTACGTAATACAAAAGATCTTATAAAAGTATTTATTTTAAATTAAATGTGAGGTGATAAAATGCTAATGTGCTTTTAGTGAAATTTTTCTCTAGGGGAATGACCAACTTTGTTCATTTGTGTCTCAGAATTTCTTATACTTTATTGCAAATCGGCTCATTTTTGTTAACACATAATGTTGTGTTAATGGTTTGTATTCCGTTACAGTATTTCAACTATGCTGTTCTTCACATGGATTTATGAAGAGGGAAATTTGTGCTAATCCTGTTTTTTAGCACTTTGTCTATTCTCCCCAAGAAATTTGCTGTACCCTAATTAGTTTTTTATGTGGAAATTTTGTAGTGTATATAAATTAGTAAATAAATGTACTCTGTCTGTAGAGAAGTGGGAGGAAAGGAGTATAAGCTCAAGTAACAGGTTATTAAGCTTCATCTTAAAAGTGAAGATTTGGTTAGGTGGCGCACCCAGCATTCATCTTCAACCGTTCCATCTGCCAAAAGGGGTTTCAAGGAAGTCAGAGAAAGAAATCCTATATAAATGTATAAACTTACATTGCATCGTAAAAGTAAAAAAAAGAAATACTGTTGCTTATTTAAATTTGTTAACTGCCTAGAGAATGCATAATAGATATAGGTATGCTTGAGATTGTGTGGTTGTCAAGCATTACGCAGTGTTAGGGTATTTAAATTTATGGAGCAGTCTCCTATCCTTTCACTGAATGGAGCAAGTCATAGAAGATAATAGCATTCTGATCTCTGCATAGCCCTTCCTATCATCTTGCCCATACCTCTGTTAGGTTTCTGTCCTGAAAAATTGTCCCTTTGTCCACTAACCACTAGAGGAATTCAGCTGTCTCTCTGAAGGTGGGCATGCACCACAGGTAATATGAAACTAAACCCAAAGCTTTGTACTTCATCCAAATTCTAGAGTTGGCCACTACTGTGTTTCTTTGCTTTGTCAGGCTCTGTTGGTATTCTGAGGAGAAAGTATATTCCCTAAATACTGGGTGTGGGATCTTGGCACTTACAGGTTTTCCTGATAGTTTAGCACTCTTTGTTTTTTTTGGACTTTTCAGAGGTGGTCATTTCTTCTGGTAGCGTGGCTAAACACAGTTGTCTCCTGGGCATACCAGATGCTTTGGTTTTTACAGATTTGCAAGGACCAGTTTTATTGGACACAGAAAAGCACTCACTGTTATACAAGCCAAAGCATGTGACTAGATTCAAATAATCATCCACTAAACTCTCCCACCCCCTACCCCCCTGCAGCATCCTTTATATATACCACATACTCTCAGTATGGAGAACTCCTTGGACTAGCTAGCGTATTCAGGGATTTGCTCACCCTAGGACAGAGAAGACCATCCTTTACAGTACAGTTATTAACCTGCTTCTTTAAATGAGACGGGGAGAATAACCTGAAACCCATTAATCTTTTTTGATAATGAATTGGTTGGAAATGTTGGCTCGGCTAATGGAAATGTGGTTTTCAATTATGGTGGAAGTTTAGGTTTTGTGAAATATTAGTTATAGCAAATTTGAAACCATTTGAGATTATTTTGTGCAGTGCAATAGGAAAATGGGAGTTTTTACTCTTGTGATACAAGTGACAAGTTGTCTTATACTGTTACTATGGAGAAACGATTGGTTATGTGCCATTGCTGTGGAAATTTAGGCTGTAGATTTGTAGAAGATAAGAGTTCTGGGTAGGATAGTAAGGCAGTTATACTTGCATGGGGGTGCAGTGTGGATTGTGTAGGCTACACGGGGATGCGGGGCATACAGGTGTGTAAGTAACGCTTTGTAACTTCAACTAACTTTGAGGCAAAATAAACTAAGAGTTGGGACCTTTCCTAGAAGTACAGCAGAAAGATTTATTATATATTTATATTTGTGTTCTAAATCTATTCCTGTTTACTTTGGTCTGTTATTAGATATGAGTATCAAAATGTTCTATATTATTCATTAATGCAATTTTAAAATCTGCTTTCCCCTTTGTGGAGATGGATCCATTTTAGCAGCTGGTGCAATATAACGGTGGGGGGCAGAGCTTAGTCTAAATTTTATCGTCTTCAAATTGTACTGCCGATTCACCCGAGAGAGATGACCGCTGAGTTCTGAAGAAGTCGATGCCACCAGCCGTCGCTTTCCTGTGCTGCCATGGGAAGTGCTGGCAGTGGCTGGGTCCTAGTGTTTGCCCCCCTCAACTGAGTCATGATGCTGCTCAGCCTAAAAACGTTGCTGACCAATAACATTTCTTGTCTCATGTCTTTAGAAATCAAGCTTGTGGCTCTCTCTTGCTTCACTGTAGCACGCTGTGCTGAGACGGCCTGGAAGCATTTAGAAGCTGTGTTTTCTTTTAGAAACTAGTGCTATCCAAGAGCTTTGAGTCGTTACATTGCCCCTTAGTCCCAGCCTGTGCATTTTAAAACAGACTATTATATTGCCCACTGTAGATGAAGTTGCAAGCAAAGCTTTCATTATTAGTTTCTGGACTGTGTTTGGATGTCTACTAGGTGGGACATTTTCTCCAGCCATTTTTTTTAATGCTCACCATGGAACTGGAGATGTTTGCTTTCTCCCCATATTTGTGTGGTAAACTGTTCAAATTTACTGACTTCATGTTTGACATTACAACATCTGAATCTTTTTTGCTTATCAGTTTGTCTATAACTTTTTGTGTGAGTTTCTGTGGGGTTTTTTGTGGGGCCTTTTTTTGGATACAGGTTTTTCTCTGGGGTTCAGTAACCTATGGAGTCTGTACTGCATAAATTGCAGAGAGGAGTGTGGCCTGGCCAACTTTCATCAGTTACTTCCTTGTCTCCAAAAATAGAAAATAATGAAGAGAACCTTTAAATATGGGGAATTTAGCTGGGAAAGTCTGTTCAAATATACCATTTAGTGAAATATAGTGTATGAAATTGTGCTTCTGATTTGCTGACTGTCAGCAATTGAAATCCCCAGGGCAACTTGATGTATTGCAGTGTTTTCCTACCTTTCTTTACTCCTACAACTGTCTTACATTTTAATACGAGTTACAAGTTCATTTTTGATCTTGTCTTACTTTCCTGAAAGTCATGGATGGGATTAGCTTCATGCAAGTTGCAGCCTTATTCCAAGGTTGACTTGGAACATCATTATGTATTCTGGCCTGGAACAACAGAAAATGACAAATCCGTGTCCATGGACTTACAATCTTTCCGTATCCCAGAGGTTAGAAAAGTGTGCATGGAGAATCGTACAAAGGTCACTTGCATTAGAAGGTTTTAAGGATATTTTCCTTCATTATAAAACTTGCTGTTAGCGTTATGAAACTGGTGACACTGTTTGAAGAGGCAGTTGAATGAAGACCAAATTAACTGTATTTGAAAGAAATATTAAATATGTGATGTAACACAGGAAGTTTTGGGGGGTGGGCTGGCACGGGAAGCTAGGTAAGCAGCATGAGTGAAACGGGATTTAACAAGAGCAAAGCTGCAAGGTTCCAGAATGAGACAAAACATGGAAATTAAATAACTTGATACCAGAAGAGAGGAGGAAATCACTGGAAAGATGTCAATAGTGGTTTGAGTTACAGAAAAGAAATCTTAACCTTTTTGTGTGCTGTTGTTGGTTTTTTTTTTTTTTGAGAGAGAGAGAGAGAGAGAGAGAGAAGGGAGAACAAAGGGAAGATCAGGGTATTCTCTGGGTCACAATTGACTTCTAATGAGTTGTTAAATTTTTCTGTACAAACAGCTATGCTTCATAACTAGGCAGTACCTTGAACAATTGGTGATAAATACAGCAAGGGGAGTTTGAAGTAGAGAAGATGGAAGATGACCATTATGGGCAAAAGGCAGTGATGGAGGCTGGGTTTTAGAGATTGTTGCAGAGTTCACGGTTGTGTAATTCCTTTTTCTGTCTCTCCTTTCACATACTCTTTCTAGCCTGGCTTCCCTCCCTCATCTCATAAATAATTTTTGTCAACATTTTTTAAACCTTTTCTTTTAGTCTGTAACCTTTCTTTCATTGCCTGTTCCTTGTGGTTTTTTCTACTTCAAATAAATCAAATACCGAAGCTAATATGCATAGGCTCACTGTAGTGTGAATGCTTCAGAGAGGAGAGATTTTCAAATTTAATTTTGTTTCATGGCTCTTGCATATAGCCATTGTGTTCATACTACCTGCTTGATTAAAGAACTGATGAGGAGGAAATACAAATGCAGACTTAAGACCTATGTAATGACTTAGCATTTGCAGTGTTAAGTACAATATCTGAATTTGGCTGGGAGCTTAAACAGGCTCATGAATATTAAAATACAGGATATACAAAGCTCAGGCTTGTTGTGTTGGCTGCAGAGGGCACGTCTGCACAGCGAAGTGATTTTAACTTGTCTTATTGTACCTGTGCTAGTTTTATCTAGGAAATGTGCGATAGTAGAAGTGAAGTTTCATCAGCATGTGTTGGCATCTAGGACACGCATTACATACGTTCATCTCAGACCTCAAGTAGGCACGTACTTTTATTTTTTATTTTTTTTCTACTGTCCCATGTCAGTTGCTTTCAGGGAAGTTTTGAATTCCTGTTTACATAAAAATGTTGTGCAGCTTGGAAGTAGGGAAGAACTTGTTCTTGAGAAACAACACTGCACTGGCATCTGTTGGTCTGGTATAAGGAATCAATGAAAACTCTTACATGGACCTTGATCAGTGGGGGGCTGCTTAACCCAGTGGATGGCAGTTGGCAGCAGTGGGAAGACAGTGGGGTGGTGCTTCTGTTAGCTTTCTCTAGACAAGAGCTGAAGGAGGGTGAGGAATAGGATAGGGGAGGAGTTGCATCTGTCCCACTGCCTGAGAGTGGTGTTAACTCCTACAGAGTGGTACAACAAAGTGCTAAGCTGCTCACTGATGAATTAGTTCACCAGTGTCACTTAAGTTTGCAAATATTCTGGACAAGGAAGCAGAACTTGGCAGAGTTCCTCGTTTTGCACACCCAAACACTGTTCAATTGTTTCTGCCTCTGAGCACAACTCGTTACTGTAATGGCTAGGGGGAGATGTTAATCCCCCGGTGACAGCTGCTTACAGGCATGCCAAGCTCCAACACCAGATCAGAGCATTGCACTGATGCTAGCGGCCTCTCCGGTACTGGGGTGGAAAGACACCAGGACTGTCACTGTGGTGGATTGCTGAGACTTTCCAGGTAGTTGAGTGGCCATCTGTAGCGTTTGTGTCTCCCAAAGCCTTAGCCTAAGAGAGGAAGATGTCTGGCTTGTTGTGGACAGCTATTTAAGGTTGCATGTTGATAGTGGTTGCAGGGTTGGTTGGCAGGAATGTGGAGGAGGCAGCTGGCTGTGAAGATAAGGGAATGGTAGGATGGGGTACTGATGAGCTGGTCTAGCATGAAGTTGAGGGGTCAGTCAGCTGGGATGAGATGGCTTGTTTGACACCAGTGTCATTGGAGGTGATGTGCAGGTGGTTGGAAAGTCCTCCTGACAAGTGCTCCCAAACAGGAGGGGGTCCTCAAAGTCATCTTGATCCTCCTGTGCCTGTTTCTCGGTCTTGCTGAAGAGCAGTGGGGAGGCAGGATTGAAGGATTGGCTGGGGTTCTGTGACCCTGGCACTCATTCCTGCCACTGGTGGGGGGTCAGACTAGATGGCCTGCTCTAAGGCCCCTTCTGACCCTAGACACTATTTTAAGGATTCTCTTGCTTCTTTCAGTCAGATCCCTATGCATCCTCAGACGCTTCAAGGTTGACCCTGGAATTGGTAATGGAGCGAGGTTCTTTTCAGTCACCCGTTGCCAGAATCTGCCACAGCTCCTCGTATTGGGCATAAGTCACCCCGGAGTGCCTGTGACTTGGTTGGCACCATGGCTGCCTTGGACCGAGTGCTCAGTATCTTGGCCATGGCTTGGCACTGGGGCTAGTCCCAGCTGTGTCACTGAGCAGCCAATTAGGAGATGATATACTCACCGATGTCCTGGATATTCTCCTCTACTCCAGGTGACAGAGATCCATCACCTTTGCCTGCCTCCAGTTGATTGACTGTCTCATGGATGTGTCAGGGGATTATTAGTGGTGACCACTCTGGGTGCAGGCTGCTGTTGACATGCTGCAAGGGATTCTTGATGCTGTTCTGTTACAAGAAGAGGAAAGTCCCTGGGATGGGTGTCCAGCAAAATGAGTGTGGCTGGCTGTATATAGGTGAGGTCACCTGGCAGCCAAGTCCTGTGACTCCTGGAATTTGGGCCTTACATACCTAAAGGGACCATCTCTTCTGTTACGTTACTTCACAGTCCCTAAGATCAGCCAAGAACAGCTTCCTGCAAGTACTTTCTATGCTCCAAGTTTTCTCAGCAGAAAAGCAAGAGAGATCATTCTTGGTAGTTGCTCCTCAGCTCTGAAACTCCTTCCCCAAAGCTGGAGCCTGGAGATCTTTTGGAAGTGATTTAAGACCTTTTTATTTGGACAAGCTTTTAGCTGACAGGACGAAACTTTTGGGTGTTCCCTGGGGAATTATTATTTATATTATTTCGTTCTAGGACTTTTTTATTGTAGGCTGTCCTGTGCTCTTTTTCTTTTTTTTTTTTTTGGAAGGGCTGAACAGATGCATAAATAAATAAAAGGAAGTTGAATTCTGTGCCAAGTCGGAGACAGTTCTTTGGATCAGTTAGAGGGTAAGGGAGTGTAAGGGGGAAGCAAAGTATTGTGGGATGCTAGAGGACTGATTAACTCCCTATAATGCTCTGCTGGAGGGTGTCATATGCTTCACAATGAAGCACTTAAAGTTTTTTCTTTCTTTCAGGGTCATTTTTGAAGTGCAGCTGCACTCTGAAATTCTTTATTAACTGTACAGCTGTGCCTTGGCTTTTTGGAGAGCTTTAATGGCACTTAGAGTGTTTCAGATATTATGTCTGGCCATACCCTTAGTATCATCACAGAGGATGATCTTTTCAAGCAGTGGTTAAAGATATGAAGCTTTCAGAATTTCATAGGGAGCTTTTCAGGCATACAGAAATGTTCAGTGATGCATGAATGTGCAGCGAGACTGAAATGGTTCCTGCTTATAAACTAACTTCTGCTACCCGCTGGTTAGTTGTAGAGCACCTTTCCACCCATCTTCCAGTTATTGAATCATGAAGTATTTACTAATGGCTTCTGTTGGATACCAGTTTTATATTTTAATACACCAGCCAATAAACTTGACAAAAATAACTGATGTACTAGGCAGGTATAGCAGTCAAAGGTTGATGGGCTTCATTCTTACTGCCCTCATGGGGCAGACATGCATCGATCTAAATCAGACCTGGTGATTACTACAGAATGTGGGTATCTTGTGTTGAATGGAACTGGTAGTTAGTTCTTTTACCTGTATGAAGTACTTGGGAGGAGACGAGTGCTGCTCTAACCTGTGCATTTGGCTGGTTTGATTCACAGGAAAAATTATTTCCTGGTCTCTAGCAGTCATTGTAGTTTCTATAAGGAAGGACAGATCTGCACCTTTATAGACTAACTCTGTGCATGTATGTGCATGTATAAATGCTTTCAATTAATGGTGGAAGCTTAGATTTTGTGAAATAATAATTATAGCAAACTTGAAAATATCCGAAACAATTTATATACGAGTGCAAACCTTCCTGACTCCAAGCTGAGTTAATAAGATGCTATGAAAGGTCATATAGAAAGCAGAGTGTAAGGGGAGAGAGAAATTATAATTCAAAAGACAGGGGAGAGAGAAGACGGGAGGGAGAGAGAGGGGGTGGGAGAAGGGGACAGGGTTAAGAGAGAGAAGCAAACAAGCAGTAAATACATAGGAACAAAGTGGGGTCACAAAAGCTAATGCAGGTAATGAGATCAGAATCAATACTCCTTGTTTAAATCATGCTTAATACAGTCCAGTTTCTGATGAATTTCTTCTTCTGCATTTTCTGTTTCAAACTGAGTTTTAAAGGGATTTTATTTGTGTATTTATTGCCTGAAAATAGCTTACCTGAGGCAGGCAGTGAGGAGTGTCCAGGGAGGTTGAACTGTTTTGCCACAAGCTTTTGTGTCTTTCTGCAGCCATTTGGTGTTTGCTCCTTCCTACAGGTAGAGATTGCCCTCTCTGTCCAGTTTGTGTAGCAGAGAGGCATTGTAAGCAGGTGATGGCAGATATAGTTTCATAGTTGGTCGGGTCAGAAGGGACCTGAGATCATCTAGTCCAACCCCCTGCCGTGGCAGGAAAGAGTACAGGGTTCAAACGACCCTGGCCAGATGTTCATCCAGCCTCCTTTTAAAGACCCCCCAGGGTAGGAGCCAGCACCACTTCCCTTGGAAGTTGGCCCTTCCTGCTGGCCCTTCCTGGACATGTGCCAGGATAATTCTTTCAAAAAGCTTCCCCAGGACCGAGGTAAGACTCACGAGCCTATAGTTTTCAGGTCCTCCTTCCTCCCTTTTTTGAAGATGGGGACCACAATGGCCCTTTTCCAGTCCTCTGGCACATTGTCTGAGCGCCATGAGTGCTTGTAGAGCTGTGCCAGAGGTCCCGCAGCGACCCCTGCTAGTTCCTTTAGCACTCTGGGGTGGAGATCATCAGGACCTGCGGATTTAAATCCATCTAGTCCCTCCAGAAGTTCCCTGACAAGGTCCTCATTAATGCTAGGCCTGGGTGTGCCACCCACAGGGCCCTCAGGGGTGCCAGTTGGGGAGATATCTGGATCCCCCCTCAGAAATACGGAGGCAAAGAAATTGTTGAATATGTCAGCTTTACCATTAGGTGAGATGACCAGATTTCCTAGCGTGTCCTGCAGAGGCCCCACATTACCTGGCATCTTCTTTTGCCCCCTATGTATTGGGAAAAGGACTTCTTGTTGTCCTTGATCTAGGCCACTTGTCCCACCTCCATTTCTGCCTTGGCCTTCCTGTCTGCCCGCCTACATTCCTGAACTACTGATATATAGCCCTCTCTTGTGATGGCCCCTTCCTTTCCAACTGGTATATGGCTTCCTAACTCCTTTCCCAGATGCTTTTGGTGAGTCATTGGGGCCTTTATGCCCTCTTGCCCCACTTTGACTTGTGTAGGGATTACTTCCCTTCGAGCTTGAAGGATCGTCTCTGTCATACACGAGTCCTCTAAATAGTTAAGTGCCCCTGTCACAATGGATTGAGCGAGCAATGAACCCCTCCCCGAGCAACTGCTGCCACCTCTAAATTTGGTCACGTTCCACCTCATTAGCTATTCCCACTTGGCAGTCCATTATTGGCTACTCTAAACATAAATAAATCCGTGCAGCTTCCGCCCAAGTCAGAGAACTCTGAGGAGATCTCTGAGAAACACCTCAGAGGCAGTTGGCGGCCTGATCAACCTCCAGCGTCTCCCCGTCATTGACCTGCCAGTTGTACCCCGTTCCTTTTTGCACGCTCGCTGCGTTTACGAATTGTTGACTTGTTGCGTTACGTTGCCTGTCACCTGTAACAAAGCAATCGTTCACCACCTACGCCAGTGTCATCAGAGGCGTAAGTAAAAATCTCTTTGCAACCAACACGCTGTCTTGGCCTCTCCATCCACTCACCTGCCTGATGATCCCATTTCACTTACCAACATGCTCTTCTGGACCGGTTTACCCGGACCCCCAGAACAGTCTTCTTAAGAAACAACCACTCCTCCTGGACACTCAGCTCCCTCCTGCTCTGGGACCTCATTGCTTTCCCCATTAGTTTTCTCACTCGTTAAAGTCTGCCCTCCTGAAGTCAAGGGCTGCTGCCTTGCTGGGGGCTTTCACCACCTTTTGCTGGGTGGTGAATTCCAGCAGACAATGATTGCTATCGCCCAGGTGGTCGAGCACCCGCAGACTCCGTACCAGGTCATCGCCCATGGTCAGGACCAAATCCAACAAGGTATCTCCCCTGGTAGGACTGTGTACCTCCTGCATTAGATGGAGGTCCTGTATGTCAGTTAAGAACCTGCGTGAGAGGTCAGACCTGTCTGTCTGCTCCTCCCAGCAGATATCTGGCAAGTTTAGGTCACCCATAATGACCACATCCTTGGACCTAACTGTTTCCGTGAGGTGACTTAAGAATTCCTGATCTTGATCTTCTCTTTGGTTGGGTGGTCTGTAGTAGACCCCCACTGTTAAGTCCCTTTCTCCCCGACCCCCTTGTATTCTAACCTAGAGCACTTCTGTTTGCTTCTCTCTGACCCAGTGTTACTTACTGTGGATGTGTGTTGCTCCTTGACATAGAGTGCCACATCCCTACTCTTCCTGCCTGTCCTCTCTTTCCTGTAGAGCCGATAGCCCTTGATATTCACCGTCCAGTCATGCATTGGGTCCCACCACGTTTTGGTGAGCCCCACTATGTCTGGGTTGGTGCTGGCTAGCAGGAGGACTAGTTCCTCCTGCTTGTTCCTCATACTGCGAGCATTAGTACAAAGACATTTGAGGCCTCCTGAAGATGAAGGGACTGCCCCCCTAATCCCAGTGGTACCCATGCCCATGTCACTTACCTGATTACCTGTTTTGCTTGTCATCAGTTTAGGCTGGGCTGCTCCTGCAGTTGATGCTTGGCTTGCTTGTCTGAGGCTTTCTCTGCCCATGCCATCCCCTTCCCCCAACGAACCTAGTTTAAAGCCCGCTGGAGGAGATCTGCCAACCTAGAAGGATATAACATTGGCAGAGTTGCAGGTGAATGAACTGTGAATGTGGTGCTTGTTATTCAGTCCAGGGATGATGTGGGTTGTGTTAATGAGGGACACAGCAGGCATTTGTGTCAGTTGCAAGGCTTGGAAGCCTCAGTGAGGATGGGAGTTAATTAGCCTGTTTGAGATGCCATTTGAGGTTGTGGAGGCTGTCTAAGTCAGGACAGGTTTGCCATCTCTAAAGACTACCTTGAGATGGTCATCCTTTTTCAGGAGAGGTTGGACATCATTAATGATGTGTCTTAGATCTTCAAGCTAGGGACTGTAGGTAGGGTGAGCAAGCATCCTGGTTTGGCCAGGACAGTCCTGGATTTCATAGGCTGGTCCTACTGGTTGGTTAAAAGTCACAGAAGCGGAGGAAGAGGCCAGCAGGAGGCCAGAAACACCTCTGACTGAGAGGTGGGAGCACAGTGACCCAGATTTCCTTAAAAATAATATGGCGACCCTAGCTGTAGGTGAAAACCAGAGAGAGTCCATTGTTCTTAGCCCAGGGTTGGTATTGTACCAGTTTGGGCCAAGTGTGACTTTGTTGATCTGTAGTTTTAGGATTGTATTGTGATGGTAGGAATTTCTGCTCCAGAACCTTCAGGTGTTCATCCTTTCGGTGGGTGGGTGGTGGGCTCAGAGCAGATGCAGCTGCAATGTGGAGCTTGACTGTAGATGCTGGATCCTGTGGTGTGCTTAGGATGAAAGCCGATGGGTGATGGTAGCTGTGCTGGCTAGTAGGTTTCTGATGCAATGTGGTGGCAATGTGGCCACTGCAAACCTTCACTGTGTTGTCTTGTTCTGGAATCATTTGGGGAAATATGGAATAACTTGGCAATTCATGCTCATTTTTTACCTTGAATGGTATTACTCTACAGCCTTAAAGCCTGTGTTGAATAATCGAGCGAGAATAGAGATGGGAACAGTCTTCGTGCTGCCAGGGTACAGAACTCCCCCCCGCACCCAACAAATGAGTGGAAGAAGCAGCTGGATCATCTGCCTGATTGGGATATAAAGTCCCTAGGGAGCAGAGGGAGGTTGTCTTAGTGTTGCTCTCTCTGGGTCAGTCAGTGATGGGGGAAGTCGTTTTGAATCTTCCTTGGGGACTAAACCTGGGAAGGAAGATCCCAATACACTGATTGTTTTCATACCTGCAAGTTGAATGTGAGGGAGACATGTAGGTCAGTGTACTTGTGCTACTGCTTTATGATTTAAGTAAATATTATTTCTTTTTCAGAAGAAGCGTGTTTTTATTTTACAAAATAAAAATTAAGTAGCAGTATGTTCTGTTTGGTGAGTGGATCCTGGGGAGGAAGGGAAGAAAATTTTAGTTGCCTCTTGTAATATATGTTAACTTAGTTAACAAAATGTGTAATTCCTTTGCATGTCTTTATTTTCTTAAATGAAAAGTTATTGACCGCATTTTTTCTTTTCAATTGCACAAGTAATTTGAATTTAAACAGTGAAATTTTGATCTGGTATAATCTAAGTGGAGGTAGTTTCTATTCTTAGTCTGTTAATAACAGTTTTTCCCAACTGTTAATACCACATATAGGTCAGACTGTTTACAGACACATTAGCTTAGTGCTCACGTGTGGTAGGATTTAGTATTAGGATAAGATTTCCAAACATTGTTTCAAAGTGTGGTATTTAGTTGTGGGTCCACTAACCTTCTTTAATGCAGTCCTCACTGAGCACTCTTGACTGAGACTTGCCAGTACACAGGAATGAATGTCACTATAGGCTCTGAAGACTTGCGCAGCTGGTGGATTGGAGAGGTGAATCGAAGCCATTTCAAATTAAGAATGCTTGAAACAAATTTCTGAACTATGCATTTGATCATAGTTATGCTTTTGCAGACAAAACCATACTTGGACTTAAGTGGTAAAGGATGTCTTTGCCATTCCTTCAGCTAGCAAGAAAGGTGATAAATTTTGCTAAAACAGAGGTTTGTAATTCCAGTAACTCTTACCCACAGCTTTTAGCTCTTGTACGGCTGTCAGCGGGCAGTCATCTTGAGCGTAGTTGATTTAATTACATCTGAGATCCTGTAAACAGGCATCTTCTCAATCCTGTCCTGAAATTTCGGTCCATCTTGGTACATCCCCCAAGACTGAAGAGGTGTCTTTTTTGAATGATCAGTGGATCAGACATATGTTCCATAAAAGCATTTTTGTATTATTGGTTTGATTATTCAAAGGTTCTCTTAATAATGGGAGGCTGATTGAAGTCCCGAGAATAGCTATCCAACCTTTTGTGTATGGAGACCTGGTGAAATATGTTAAGCTTTCTCAAGGAGAAATGTATTAAAGTGTCAGACTCACTGTCATGTGTGGCAGGTGTGTGCGTGTGTGTATAGACACATATGCACGAGTGTATATTATGGCACTCATGTTTTAAATACATGGACTGTGCAGTCCTCAAGACCAGAAAAAATGAGGTCACAAACAACCATAATGCCCATCTAGATAGAGTAGACGGGTCTGAATTCTAGGTGTATTGTGGAAGGAAGGATGTGTTGATAAAGGTAGGCAATAAAAATAGTCACAGACTCCTACCCCTGCATCAGTATGCCTGTCAGCTAGAACCTAAATAGGGCACAAGGGTTGCACATGGTGGTTTCCTTTCTCCCCACAGCTCTTGTGGCACACACCCATATCTTAATTTTACCCGTGGAACTGATTTGATATTGCCAACTACATTTCGCTTGGGGTTTTCTTTAAGAGAGGAGATATCAAAATGGCACAGAGTGAATGTGTCTCTTCATTTCATCTGTATTGGTAGCTGTAAGGAAAAGATCACTTGCATAAATATGGTGAGTCTTTTTCTTAAAGCTATAAAAATAGAAATGTTGAAAATCGTAAGAGTCATACTGTTAACAAATTTCGAGCAAGGTGCCAAGGGTGAGACAAAATTTAAACAGAGCCTTGGGTCATTCCAACTGATCTGGAAAGTTCATTGATTAATGGACAAAACGGAGATTAATTGCTGAGGATAACCACAGTGTTACAGGACAAGTTTCTCTCTGCCCCGGATGGCTCTCAGCCTGCTTCTCCTCAGCCAGGGCTGTGGGGAAATGCTTCAGTGTTGAGGCAAGTGTCTTCATTAGGGTTACCATATTTCCAGTTCCAAAAAAGAGGACACCTGTGGGTGGGGCGGGAGCATATGGTTGTGGGGAGCAGTGACATGCCTGTGCCCTGGCCCGGCCCCTAACTCCCAAGCCACAGGCCCCCCAGCCCTGCTGCTGCCCCTGACTCCTGCCCCACAGACCATGCTGGTACCCCTCGCTCTCAACCTGCAACGCCCCCCACACCCCATCCCTGCTGATATGTCTCACTCCCAACCTGCAGCCCCCTGGCCCTGCCTGTGCCCCGGGCTCCCAACCCACAGTCCCCTGTCCCTCTGGTGTGCCTCAATGTCAAGCCCCAGCCCTGCCCATGCCCCTCACTCCTGATCTGCGGCCCCTACCGCTTAGGCTTGCAAGTGCCCCTCACTTGCGACCTGCAGCCCCCTACAACCCACACAGCTCCCTGCTGCCTCTCAAGAATCCCCACAACCCTCTTCCACTGCTGGTGGGACAGGCACCTCGCCTGCCTTGCTGCAGCCCCAGTGCAGGCAGGCACACACCCACACCCATCCCATCCTGCCCAGCCACCCACAGCCTTGCTTGCCTGCAGCTGCTGGAGCCACGCTCTACAGAGCATGTGGTGCCCCTGGCCTGCAGTCACCCTTCCCCTTCTCCCCCCAGCCCCAGGCAGCTCCTTGCTGGGGCAAGGTGGGAAGTGATGGGAAAGCAGAGGCAGAGCAAAATCCTGGACATTTGCTGATATTTTAAAAAGACTGACAGGGTGGAGATGGGAGTACCCAGAAAGAGGACATGTCTGGGAAAACCTGGACCTATGGTAACCCTAGACTTGATATGCCCAGCAGTCCCACAGATGTTGTCTGAAGAGTTACCCTTCCCAAGTTCCTTCCACTTGCACTCACTATTTGAGGATGGCTGGTAAACGTGATCTTAATATTCTAATCCAAGATTCCTCATTGCCTTTGTTTAAACATCTTTGGTTCACTGAAGCCTTCAGAACTGGATCAGACCAGGTTCTTTTTGTGGATAAGAAAGGTGGATCTCTTTAGCAACAGGGATCCATTAGCAACAGGGTACTTCCTTCTTTTCTTTCTTATCTACTTCTCTCTCTGTCTCTGTGTGTCTGTCGCTCTCTCTGTCCCTCTCACAAGTTTTCTAAACTTTCTAAGAACAATCCATACAGTTAGCATTAGTGGTGGTTATGCAGAAAAGCTCTGCACAGTGAGTTTTGAATGTTAATTTTACCTTAATCATGTGAAGCTTCCTGCCCTCTTGACTTTTTAAATCGTTTAAAATGGTAATATTTCTACAATGTTCTGGTGATGTATGCATAATGTGTGGTCTTGAATTGTAGTTAGGTTTTTAATTCTATTGAAATGATTGGGAATTTTGTCTTTCCTAACAATAAGTTATGAGTTTATTTGCAGAAAAAAGTAACATGCTTGCATAACTTGATTTCTTTGTATTAATTTGTTTTATATGTTGGTGCATCTACATGTAAAATTAATGTGCTTGAATTTTCTGTTCAGAAAATTCAGGCTCAGTAAACTGCACCCCAGCATGCATCTGAGCATGTGTCCATTGGGAGCAGTTTAGTCCAGGACTGCTCCTGCACTGTTCTGCCCTCTGGGCTCCCCCAGGTCCCAGCCCTGTGCTGGCAGGGGGCACAGGGCTGGCCCCAATGTCCGTGGGTTGAAGGAAAGCTGTCAGGACAGATCCCGATCTCTCTGTGGCCGGCAGGCAGCTTCCTGCCAAGCTGTGATGGCTCTCCCCACCTCCTGTGGCCTGCTGCTACCTAGGTTGACGGGGAGCAATTTGCTCCCAGTCAGCTTCTACACGTGTGCTTCAGCACATTAGTTTAATGTGCTGATTTGGATTAATTTGGATTAATCTACATGTGCGCATGTGTAGATGGCGATGCTTGACTGCACATTAGATTAATGCACAGTAAAATGTCTTGTCTTGTGTAGCCGCACCCCCTGCTAGCTAATGGCAACTAGTAGTAGAATCACAAGATGAGACTTTTCTTCTGGAAATGTATACTTCTCATTCAGTATTGAGAGAACCACTGCAGTCCACAGTGTTTTAGTTTTTCGTCTTGCAATTTTACTACTTTACAAGTGTTCATATTTTGAAATTGCCACCATACTCGCACATTTTATTATGAGCAGTCTGGAGAAAACATCACGCCATCATTTTGTGTTTTCTGTTAATACTGTTGTGGGAGAGAATTTCTTACAAGTTCTGCTAGAGCTGGCGTGTCGGACTCTCCCTGAGCCAGCTCCAATGAACCAGTGCCAGCTGTGGTGGTAGTCCTGAGGGTCGGTGGTTGGCAGGGCGGTTCTGCATGGGCCTCTTTCTGCCTCGCTTGCCACCCCACTTGCTGCTGAGAGCAGAGCCGAGCCTAGCGGGGTGCAGGGCCTGGGGCAGACCAGCCTGTGTAGGTCCCCTTTAACACAGTGCAGGGCCATGGGACCCCCCCCCTCCCCCAAGGGCAGGGCACAGCCACGGCAGTGTCGTAGCAATGAAATTTGAGACCCGGGGCCAGCAGACCCCATGTGCTCTGGATGAGCATGCTCTTCAATGGGCACGAAGCTGGCGGTGCATGGCGGGGGTTGGGGTGGAGGGGTAGGGGTGATGACCCTTCTTCTATGGCGCAGGGCTGAGCCACCAGCTCCAGGCGGGCCCCTGAGGAGGGCCCACAGCCACTCTGCCCGGCTCCCAGGACAGTCGCCACGGTTCACCCTACCCAACGGGTGGCTGTGGCTAAGAGCCAGAGTCAAGGTACCACAAAGTCTGTGGCAGGCTAGACCCCACTAGCCTTATCTCCAACTTCCAGTAGCCTGTCAAAATACCAGTAAGCTGGATGGAATGGGAATGTGGGGTCAGGTCCTGCCCATGGGCTATATGCTTGATACCTCTGTGGTACAGGATTGAAGTAGTTGCCTTTTGTTCCTTATAATAGTAAAATGTGAAATGCTATCTTTTGCCACTCATGTTTTAATAAGCACTAGTATAACCGTATCCTTGGGAAACAGTGTGACCCCTCTTTTGTGCCTTTGTGCCACACTGTTCTTTCTTGCACATCTCCCTGATTTGTGGCATGCTGATTTACTTAGAAAGCTCTACTGGATTCAGTGGGTATCTTTTCATTGAGTTTATTAGCCTTTAGAACAGGACCAAAATGAGCATATCTTCCTTTTGAAGCCCATTCTTTTCAATGTAAAAAAACCCCAAGAATTTTATTCTGAGTGTTCTGTCCATTTAATAAAATATAACAGCTATTTTAAGTCAAGGCAGTCTGAAACACTGCTTGAAACTTGATAGAAAAAAATAATAATTCTGTCTTTCAATTTTTTCTTAGATGGGATCAGTGTTAGCGGACTTCCGCTTTCTAGCCCTTTTCGACAAATTGTCAAACCACGAGTAGAAAGTAAGCCTATCAATCCTCCTGAAAGCAGCAAAGCTGGTGACTTCAGTCACGTAAAGGTAAGTTTGTGGCATCAAAATAGGTGAAGGCTTAAGCCTTTGCTTTGTACTAAAGATACCTGAAAAAAATTCCCCTTCCTGTAAAGTTTTCCCTCTCCCTGGCTCACTTGCTACCTTCTAGTAGTTTGAAGAAGAGTTTGTTTTTCTGTATCTTTGGATTTCGTATATATGCACGTGTGCGTGCGCAGACACACACCCACATGACATAACTTAAAGGGATGCTATCAAGTAGACTGTGCTGATAAAGATGTCTGTTCTTGCCTAGCTTCTTTAACTGAGGCTTGTGATAAAGTGGATGTAAAGAGCTCATTTTAGTTGTGGGTTCTCACTGATGAAATGTACTTATTTATTAAGAGAGCTCGTACTCTACATGATATGGACTTTAGGTCTTGCCTTCAGCATGGATAGCAAGGTTAAAATGTTAGTCCACAGTGTAACAGTGCTGATTTAAAAAAGAAACGAACAAAAAACTTACCCCCCCCCGCCAAAAAACCAAAAAGCTAGTATCCTAACTTATTAACAAAAGTTTCACAGTGAGAGATTAATTCTTTTCAACACTGAGGCCTTGCCTGGTGTACTGTGTCCAGGTTTGGGCACTGTACTTCAAGCAAGACATGGACAAATGGGGAGGAGTCCAGAGGAGAACAAAATGAAAATTATTAAAGGTATAGAAAACATGATAATGAGGAAAGGCTGGAAGAACTTGTATTATTTAGGATGGAGAAGAGAACTGGTGCTTAACCCCCCCCCCCAACAAATGACCAAACAAACAAAAAACACACCAAAACTTGGATTTCCAAAATGGGGCATCAGACATGGTACTGTATTCTGCATGCTCTGTACCAGGGGTTGGCAACCTTTTAGGAGTGGTAGGCAGGCTGTCTTGAAATAAAGCTGTGCAGTCCCTGAACCCAAAGGTTGGTCGCTGGCTGTGACTGGCCATTGCCACTTCCCCCAGCCACTGAAACAGGCCAACATGCTTGTGACCTTTCTGCTGCTTCCCCAGCTTTTAAGTTGCTGGTGACCTCCTGGCTTTGCTGAATAGATGAAATTTCTTGGCACTCTGGATGCAGCCTTTTGGTTGTAGGTTGCTGACTCCTGCTCTATGCTGGTCTGCTCTTGTTTTTCCTGAATTGCAGAGTAAATTCCAGTGATCACTCTGAACCATCAGTTGCTCAATCACTTTTTATTTTTTTGGTGGCCTGGCATGTGATTCTGTTTGGCAGCAGTTGGAAACCTTTTTAAGGTGTGTGCCACCATGAATCGATTCAGGCAAGAGCCACATGGGTGTGTGGGTAAGCATTATGATACAGCTGCCACTGTCACCACTTTTCCACATAGCAGCATGGGGAAGGTGCCTCCAAGCAAAGCGCCACTGAAAGGCCACATCCTCAGGTTGGATCTGATCCTTCTTCTTAGGTTTACCTTGTTTTAAAATAACATGGTTAAAAACTTATTGCTAAGCTATGAAAGCTGATAGATCTGTTAGCTGCATGATTGTCACTTTGGTCTTAAGATGTATTTGGAGTAAATAGGTTATTTAAGCTTAGGGTTCTGGTTGAAAAATTAAAAACGGCATTAATGTTAACTGGTTTGTTTTCTATTTTGGTGAAGATCTGGTGTAATTTTAGTTCTGGGGTCTGGGATTTATATTCCACAGTAGACCATACTACCAAATGTTCTTATATTTTTAAACATTTAGGGAATGTTTTTCTATGTAAAATATATAATAATTATAATGGAGAATTACAAATTTTGGATGCTTAATTTCACTCTTAACCTTGCTTCACATGTGAACTTTATTCTTTCCTCTTCAGAACTACTAAAAATCCATTTCCTCAGTAAAGTTGTTAATTTGTAAAGATGTCTTTCAGACCATTAATATTCTTAGTACAATATAATTTATTTCTGCATGTTAAGAGGAGAATGGGGTGATAGCGATGATGGACGATTCTAAAATATTTGTGAAGCCTTTCCATTTATTTATGAAATTGCAACTCTCCACTTTTTATGAGACAGTTGTTTTCCAGTTACTCATCTATATAAATTATCTGCATGATTTTGCAAGTACTTGGGAGTTAAACCAATCAAATGTTCATAATTCATTTTTAATTTAAGCTAGAGCTGTTTGGTAACTGGGATTTTTTTTCTGTTGGAATTTTTTTATTTTTCAAGAGTCATTCCTTCTCTTGGAATAAAAATTCAGAAGTGCAACATTTTTCATGGACTAGAAATGTGTAAACATTTCTGATTGGAAAGATTTCCAAGGCTTGATGCCTATCTGGCTGGGGCCATGTGAGCCCAGTTTCTCTCCTGCCCAGGCAGGGGGTTGCACTTGAAGATCTACAAGGTCCTTCCGACTCGACTGCTATGATTTCCTTCCTGCCCCCTACTGAGCACCCCCAAACATTTATGGCTGACCCATTGAACAGTAGGCTGGCAGGCTGGAATACTTCAGCATCCCTGTAATACTGTGTTTTTTCACATATAGCCTACCCCTGGATATTATACAACCCTATTTTTGAAAAGGTATCATGAAGAAAAAAAGCGACATACGTTGAGTAAGTATCTGAGTAGCAGCAGCTAGGGAGATGCAGCAGCTAGGGAGATGCACCTGCTGCCAGGCCCACTTGCCTGCACATGAGCAGATCCAGGATTTTGTAATGGAGGGGATGCAGGAATTCCCAGTTCCTCTGGGGACTTAAACAAAACCAAGTCCATTACTACCTCTCCTGCAATGTTGACTGAAAGGTCGTGTTTCCACGCCATCGCACCCACTCTGGATCTGCCCTTGCACCTGCAGACTAATCCAGCATGCTGGGCCTGTGGCTGCGAGCCAAGTCCAACCCCAGGCAACAGATCTGAGGCTATGTGACAGGCCCAGTCTGGCACAGTGGGTTGGAGACTACATGGTGGGCCTGGCGCCGCTCACTGGTTCTGTAACCACGTGCTGGGTCTGACCCAGTATACAGTGTTTGATCTGGTATGCGGTTCCAAAGCCAGCACATGAAGTGAGGCTCAGCATGGCAAATTTGACTGAGCACATGCCAGTGTGTGGGGTCAGACCTGGGATGCCAAGTCTGAGACTGTCTGTCAGGTCAGAATTGACACCCTGCTTCTGGCTGTGGACCGAGCCTGCGCCGGCTCAATCCGATGTGTGGATTGGAAGGGAGCTTCCCATAGGTCCAAAATTTGGGGAGCGGGGAGCACTGGCACTATTACTTGTCATAGCTCCAAAAGCCCTCCCCACCAAATTTCTGGACTTGTGGGATCCCTTTTCCATGCATATAATTCATACCTTTATTTTCCCAGCTGGTTTTGGAGAGTAAGGGTGGGGTTATATGCAAGCAAATATGGTATCCCGCGAGATGGGCAGAGTATCCTTGGTAGCTAGTCTTTATCCAACAGCCTGCCAGTAATACAGCTGAGTGCAAGGTGGTCAGTCAATCAGACAAGTGTGTAAATAACTGCTTTTACTAAAATGTCTTGGTTCTGATGAACCGGTATTTCCTGCTAGCACAGTTTTTGATATGTTGTAGTTGAGGAGATTTGTTTCAGTTGTCTTAAATTATTCTTTGCAATAAGCCTGCAAAAGTGCTTTTTTTCTCTGAATCACTCAACTTGCTGCCAAGGACCTTCATTACAGAGCAGATATGTCTTTGTGTGTGTGTGTGTGTGTGTGTGTGTGTGTGTGTGTGTGTGTGTGTGTGTGAACATATGCAACCATGAACTAAATGAAGCAATAAATTTAAATACAAGATATCCCATCCATTGATCCTTTTGTTAATCAGGATTAAAAATGTAAGAACACCAGGTCTCTTGGGCAGTTGAGTCCAGTTGCTGGCTGTTAAAGGCAGCCACATCATACAACCCTTTTAATTAAACTGAGCAAGATCAATCTGAACAGAACTTGTAGTTTGTAGTTTACAAGTTTTATAACTTGTAGTTTTCTGTTGAGAGTAGTTTTAGAAGCTCAGTGCTGTGATGGTTGGAAAGCATTTTCAGATTTGAGAGACTGTTTTAGGGATCGAATCTTTCCCATGGAGAGTCCTTCTAGAGCAGTGGGGGCTAACCTTTTTGACAGGTGAGCCACGGATTAGCCTTGCAATCTCCAGGTGCCACTCTAATCTCCTTCCTCTGCCTGATCTGCTGCTCGGCTTTCTGCCTCCTTTCCCATGCTTCCTGCTTGATCTGATGCTTTTCTTTCTGCTTCCTGCCTCATTTGCTGCTGTGCTGCCTGTGTCCTCCCTGGTTTGCCCGTGCCGCTTGTCTACACATGCTACAGGTTGGCTGCCCCTGTTCTGCAGGATCTACCTGATTGTCTTAATTGTTGCAACATAGAAACCAGAGGATGTGAAATGTCTTCCAGATCCTATGCTCTGCAGTATGGAAGCTATTGTGTCTTTTGGACTAACTTCCTGGGGGTGTAAAGTTCACCTTGCAGTACTCAAACTAATAGATATGGTTTAATAAATACTAATATAGAAACAAGTGAGAATTTCTGAGTTTGAAGAACATGAAGTGCCAGTTTTCAAGGCAGTAAACAAATCTGAGCATTGCATGTCTCGACTGTGACTTTAATTATCATTTAGAGATGCTTTTGATGGGCACAAGCGCTAATCGTTGATTCACTTGGCAGTCTTTTTTAATGTCGATAAATAAGCCAGCACAATACGACGACTTTTTGCAAATCTAAATTAATATAGAACGCTTTTCATAACGGTGCATATTTCCATTAGCAGTTTTGTAATGTACTTACAGGGATATTTCCAAGTGTCGCTGCTTAAAATCAGAAATTGCTTGAAGCATAAAAGTTATAAATGAAATAGCTAGTACTGGAATGCTGAATATTACCAACATTCCCTATGAAATTCCCTGCAGTCTGTAATGTTTTTCTTCACTTTGCAACTTTACTGTAGGCTCTCCTCTAATAAACTACTCGCTGCCTTCTGGAAATGACTGCTTTTAATGATCTCATAAAATCTCTATAAAGAATGTATTATGACATCATAATAAAGCTTGGTGAGCCCTGGAGTTAAAGAGAATATTAACATGAAATATTATGTTCAAACTTACTGTTTTCTTCAACTTGCCAACTAATAACTACTATACTACTAGCATTAGTTGTCATGAGATAGGTGCACTGCAAGCTGCACTCTACTACAGAGATACCCAAGGTAACTTTAGACTAGTTTGCTATTGTGTCTGGTACTGGAAATATTCTAGCCACAGTGGCATGGAGCTCCAGGTGGACTAAAGGCCTTGCTGCACATTAGATTTAGGATTTAAAACACTAGAATCCATACAGTCAAGCAGTTAAAAGTGTGCTAAATGCCATTGTAGCATAGCAAAGTTAGGACTTTTCCTGCCGGGTTTAGGTCCAGAGCATATTCCATTCCAGATGCGCAGCTAACGTCCAACTGCTCCACAGAGGTAATATGATCAAGTGACTGGTGTGATGGTTGGGGGGGAAGTGAAGGGGGTGGCAAATACTTGTTTGGCTCTCCCAGCCGCGCTCAGCACACCAGATTGTGCAAGGGCCCCAGTGTTTAGGAGATGTTTGTTTAGATTGTAATAAGTATTATCATGCAACTGCTTCGAAAACTTTCTAACTGGTAGCAGTGCTTACTGTAATCTAAATTAGATGTGTCCTGAGCATAATGTGTGATGAGACCCTAAGTTTACCCAGAAGCAGTTAATTCATCCACGCTGAGCTCTATATGCTGCCATGGCTAGGCTACCTGCGGTACAAGCAAATTTGCTTGAAGATATCTCGTGTATCTCTACACTGCTCTGCAGGCTACAGGGCAAGGGTATCTTTAAGTTTGAAGGCAGCAATCCCAAAGAGAAATTGGAAGAATGCATGAAAAAAATAGGAAAAGGAAAATATTGCAAGGGTGTTGCCCCTCACGCCTCCAAATGCAGCAGATATGGCATTGTGCTCAGTGGTCAGTTGAGTTGCACAAAACAAGACATCTTGGCTCAGATCTCCGGGTTTTCTGAGATCGCCCAGCTGATTTTTTCAAAGGTCTAGATCAGTGGCTCTCAACCTCTCTTCGGGTTAAGGTACCTCTCTAAAGCTTTTTTGAATTAGGTGCTACCCTTGGTTGAGAGCCACCACTGTACTTTCTTAGCTTAGCTCAGCTCAGTGGTTCTCAGTCAGGACTCTACTGTATGCTCCTGCCTGTTAGGGTTATTGGGTAAACTTAAAACAGGCAGGAGCAGCGGCTTAATTAATGAGTTTTGTGCCCTGTGGAAAACTCCCTTGTGCTACCATGGGGGGGGAGGGAGGGTGGTCTTACCTGCCCTGGGTGTCGCAGCCAGGTGCTGCAGTGTTGCTGCAGCCCAGCCTGACCTCTCTGGTCAAGCAGCCCAGTGGGCTGCCTCTGGAGCATGTGGTTTTGCCTCAACGCTTCACAGTTTCACCCTGCAAGCTCCTCCCAGAAGCAGAGACCAAGGACTGTCCCAGCTGCCTGGTGTGTATCTTTTTCTGGGAGGATCAGCTGTTATAGCTGCTTTCTGGTCTGGCTCCACATAGATCTGGGCAAGTTACTCAGCAGAAGAGGGCTGTTGCAGTAGGTATAATCAGCTGCATGATACATGCTTCATGTCTTCCTTACTTTCGCTACAAACATGTGCTGTAGTGGGTCAGGCCAACAGTCCAGCTAGCCCAATATCCTATTTCCAACAGTGGCAGGAGTGGAAGCTATACAAGGAGAGCATTGAACCACATATCACTAGGGGTTTGTCCCCTGTTCAGTACCCTCCCTGGTAGCCCCCATTTATTTAAGACCCATAGAGAAAGTATATTACTGTCATCAATACAATGGATACAAGTTATATGAACAGTCATAGATTCTGTGAAAGCTAGACCAAGTCTGCCCTATATCTGTACTTAATACTCAGCTGCAGTCATATCCTTGGGCTGCCATATGGATATTTGAGCTTCTCATCACTCAGTGCACCAGAATACCATTTTACAGTACATGCAGGCTCTTTAAGTTCAGTGTGTATCCCTAGTAGGCATGGTTTGTTAGTCCTGCAAGATGGTATAATATCAATAAGTTGGAAAGGTGCCAGGCAAGTGTAAAAGGGAACTGCCTTTCCCAGAGCACTTTAAGAGAAAATAATGATACATCCATTGCTTTGGAGATGGGAGAGGTTATTTTGGAGCATTATATAGTACAGGGCATAAGATTATTAGAGAGAGGCAGTTAGCTATGTTAGTCTGAAGTCAGGCAGAATGTAGATTTTCAGGTGCATCCCCCATGGCTACCTTGAGAGAGTAATCTTTTTTTCAGGAAATGTTGGAGGTCATTAATGAGGTGTCCAAGATGTTCACGCTGGGGGCTGTAGTTGACAACCAGAGGAACTCTGTTTTCCTTGTCCTGGGGTTAATATTGGAGCTGCTTGGAGTGAGGTCTGAGTCTGGCTTTGTTAATTTGAGTGGCTACTGTTTTGGGGTTATATTGTAATTGTAGGACATAGTTGTGTTTGATTCCTTAAGGTGTGCATTCTGGTTGGTGAGATCAGAGTAGATCCAGTTGTAATGCAGAGCTTGGCTGTAGACAGTTGATCTATGGGTGCTCTTGCGATGAAAGCTGGTGGTGTGAAGGTACCCATGGCAGTCCATTGGTTTCTTGTGCATTGTAGGGGTGATGTGGCCATAACAAGCCTTCGCTGTAGTGCTGAGAAAATGAATTTGCTGGATGGAGCATCCCAGAGTTAGTTCAGTGGAGACGGAAGGTGTTAAAGTCCTGGTGAAATTTCTCTAGGGATTCCTTTCCTTGTGTCCAAGCAATGAAGGTGGCATTGATGTAATTCTGGTATATGAGAAGGATGAGAGGGCAGCTGCAGACTTCAGGGTCTGTCATGAATGTGGTGGTGTAGGAAGCTGTATGGGTGTTCATGGCAGTGCCATTTGTTTGTAGATATTGGGAGTCCCTGAATTTGAAATAGCTGTGAGTGAGAAACCAGGAACAGTGTCTTGGTTGGAGATAATGTTCTTTATGGCTTGTAATCCATCCTTATGGGGGTTGCCGATGGACCACAATGCAAAATCTAGGGTAGCTAAAATAAAATAATATGTAATTGGTATTCATGCTCTTACGGTAGTACCCAAGAAGCAACCAGAGTGATAGGCCTTGGTGTTAAGTACTGAACAAACAGCAAGTAGAAAATGGTTGCTGCTGTGTTCTACATAAAGGAGAAACACAGGACGTGGGTGGGGAGGAATATAACACGTGTAGGATGAACAATGCCATGACAACAAAGTACTTGTTAGATATATTTGTTATCAGGGAGGGACAAAGAATGCTTTGCATAGCAGGTGATTTTGCTTAAATGGACAGAGAGGAAAAGATCAGAAGAGAAGGTAAGAAGAGTAAGTATGGAGTGAAGGTGAGGCGAAGACTGGGGAGCAGAAAGTGGGAGTGAACAGGTCAGAGAGGTCCTATCATTGCACTAGTAGCTTCTTCTATATAGCCATCTATTCTTGGAGTTGGGGCATGTCTCTTGTTAAGTTTAGTACAATTCTGAACAGTTCACAAGGCCAACATTTTGTTCCTATTCTTCATTACGGCCTAATCAAGTCAAGCGTGCTGAACAATTGGATAGCTGTGTTTTATGTAAATGGATGAAGTAGTAAGTTATGCCTGCCATGCCAGAATGGGGTTTGATTATGGAACTGGTGTGTCAGACACAGTTGTTCGTGTAACAGTCCAAAAAAAGTTTCTAGGTGACAACTGGAGCAGCTGTTTCTTGTCAGTTCACTAATGGGAGATCAAAGACTAAGTTGTATATGGTGCTTTTGGAAGTGGGGATATCCAAACTCATTCTTTTGGTAGTGGACAGGCACAGAAAGTGTCCTACCTTCTTATCTAGGGGAAGCCAGTGTCCCCTTTTTATGGACAACTGTAACTTGTATCCCGTGAAAGTTTTTGCTAATATCTGAATGACTAAACCAAGAATGTCTTGACATTCTCTTGACCTTTGAATCTCGGATATATTTGATATTTCCAAAAACCCACCTCCAATGATAAGAGTGGCAGGCATGTTACATTGTCCTTCCCTGTGTCTGTCCAGTGAGAGCACTTGTGGGATGTGTTTCATGATCCTGTCTGGGAAGGCACTGTACATGTGTACAGTCAAAGTGTATCATGACCAACTCCTCACCACTTGCCCTGACATGACCTGGCAGCAGTGCCTAGCAGCAGCAACATCAAAGCAAGCCTGCCTGTCTCGGCACTCCCTGTACAACCTGCCCATTGCCAAGAGAACTGGGGTGGAGGGGACTCTTCGTTCCCTTCATGGACTGCCCCTGGCTACAGCCATTTTTTTGGCGCCGTCAGTGCCCCTCTGTGGCGTGTTGGACTTGGACTTTTCAGAGACTGAGTACAGCTTCTCTATCTCACATTGAGTGGCCAAAGGGAGTATGATCTCCTTGGCCAAGTTCCTGCCCCACCAGGCCAAGATAGCAATGCAGAAAAGTTGCAGAAACCAGCTCAACACTTCCATCCAACTCTTCTGCTTCTTTGTTTAGGTGCATGTCGCATTTGAGTTGGGATGTTTTTCCTTGGAACAAAATGTCGACCAGTTTGAGTCGCTCCAGCTGTGAAGACCTGAGGCGGTCTGCTAGGTGCAAGACGGACAGCTAGTCCTAAATGTGTAACCCCATGAAGGGTATTGCAGGGGAGGAGACTCACTCTCTGTCAGTATGGTATCTTTGACAAGTATTTTATTCTTAGCCCCTGGGAGGGCTATACATGTTTGCACTTTTACCATTTGTTTTCAATATTTGTAAACTAAAAGCTTAAATAGTGGGGAAAAAAAGACTCTTTTGGTCTCAGTCTCCTCCTGTTGTCCCCCTACCCTTCCCACCTCTCTCAGGTGAATCTGATCCTTTAGGAAATCCTTCTCAAGGAGCACTAATTAAAAACATGCCTGAATTAAAAGTAAATTCTCTCTTCTAGGGCAGAAATAATGAAAACTGCAAACAAAGAGCAATGAAAAGAGCAAACAAAGTATCATTAGGGTAAATTCTTCACTTCTCTGAGAGCGGTGGTGTGCAGGGAACAGGAACAGGACTAGAGTGATTCCCTCTCCGGCGTCTTTGTCTCTCTCGTGCTGCACTAGATCTGAACCGGGCTGCAGCTCTTGCTGTTCCTTTTCCAAATGTGGCACGATGCTCTTTTGTTTAGTTGGGCTGGTGATGAGAATTCCCATTCTACTGTTGAAATATATCTCAGTCAGTGGTGTAGTTTTGTTGCTGATGAGCTGGCCATCTTTCAGAGAATAATTTCCATTCTGACAAACAGTTTATTTGATCACTGTTCACCAGGCCCCACAGCTTCTCTCGGTGTAATCAGTTGATGTGTTCCAGACAAATAGATAAGCTGGAGGATAGTTTGATTTAGCCATTAGAAAGGCAGTGCTTTCTCAAGAGGACATCTTTGATTTATATCAACCTGCTTGTTCTTTATCCTTTCCTTTGATATGCAAATCAGTGCCTCCTCTAGAATACAATCCTGCAATAGCGAATAAACAATTGAATGAGCTAGTCCCATCCATTTTGAAAACACTTGCTTGGTGGAATATTCTTAATTTCTCCATCACAGACATAAGTCATAGTTCTGCATAAAGATGTGCTGCGCTTGCTGGGCAATTTGCCAGAGGAGCTAAAGAGCATCTTAACAGAAAAATAGAATCATCAGCTGCCCTGACTTCTGTTTGTTTAGCTGAACGTGGCGTTCTCACTGTTGTCTTACCCAGGAGTATGACAGAGAAATGAAGTTTTAGTAATTTATCACCATTGGGACTTCAGAAGAGTAGGTCAAGTGCTGTGGGTCTCAGTAGAAATTAGGAACACAGGATGTGACAGCTGTAATTGATGCTAAACCAGTTCTGAAAGGGCACGTTGGAATCTACTTTTACATACTTTATTTCATCTAGGGAAATGATTGGATAATCATCACAGCAGGTTTCCTGTTTATGGCTCAGTTGGCCAAACTGGTTGAAATGTCACGGTTACCTTTGCCATTTCTTAGGGAAATGGAATGAATTAACATCCAGATTCATTCGAGGGAAGCTGTCTTTAAAATTCTCTGTTTCTGCAAGTGGAAGTGGTCGTGATCTAAGTTTTATCATAAGTTTAATCTGTGAAGAATTAAGTTTGCCTTTCCAGAAGGTTTAGGAGGCTGATTTTTAGCTAAGCAGTTCAAATGCAAAGCTAGGTTTTGATCCAAAGTTCATATAAGGGGACACTGCATATAAGGGGTGTTGCTGTGTTGCCAAATAGCTGGCCTACCTTAATCACCAAATATCAAGGTTTTCTTTATTTAGCTCTCAACCCATATTAATGTTATCATTTAATTTGTTACCCACTGAGGAATTCCTTCATCCTACCGACCATGATTTTTTCTGATACTTTTAGCTTTCCTTACTGAATGTCTTTTTTTTTTTTTTTTTTAACTGCTGGGTTATGGTCACTGCTTTCAGTTTCTCTCTTTTTTTCCCCCAGTTCTTCTATATTTATTTCTAATTTCTACTTTTATTTCCCCTCTTAATTGGTATGAGTTTTTAATGAATAGAAACTGATTCCTCTGGCTGTCTTCTGTTCTCACTAGTCCATACAGTGTTGTACACAAGTATGACTTCTAAAAGCTTAGTACTCTGCATCTTTAAATGCCCTCCACACCCACTTGATTAAAGAAACCTCAAAAACAGTAAGTCTTTCAAATACCAAATTTGTGACATGAAGTGAGCAGCAAATTTAATGTTGTGCCTACCTGCTCACTGCCGGTTTTGAAGTGGCTTGTGTATGTTGACATTTACTCCTCTGCATAATCTCTGTACATTTATTGCAATGATTGATGGAATGGAAGAAGAGAAACAAAATGGAAAACGTCTTATTGTTGAGGAAGTTTATAATGTGTTTTCTTAAGGTGCTCTTCTTTTGCAAGGTCAGGAAATAGTGCAGATGGTATTAGTTAAACTCAATTGTTTCTTCCTTTGGTAAATGCATAGAGAAGATAGTTTCAGACTAATTTTACGGTGGTATAAATTACAATTAGGGCCAGATACAACATTACACTTTTACCAGTATAAGTGATTGGGAACGGGTCTATACCCATAACAGAACAGAGGTTCAGCGCACGCAGACCGGTTTAAAAATGGCAGAACCCAGTCTAAGATTTGCCTCCATGACCAAAGAGCCAGTGCATGTTTTATTCACTACCGATCTAAACTACATTGCTTAGAGAAAGCCACATAACCTAGCTTGATTCTGCCTCGGGCTTTTTGAATGCCTGTGCATAGCCCAGATGATTTTCTAACATTTTAATATGCAAAAAGAATAAAAATCATGTTTCATAGTTTCGTAGTATCTAGGGTCAGAAGGGGCCTAGAGCAGGCCATCTAGTCTGACCCCCCGCCAATGGCAGGATCGAGTGCCAGGGTCACAGGACCCCAGCCAAGTA
>JAGPOW010000261.1:6137863-6152906 GCA_030014935.1 Caiman crocodilus
GCCATAGGGGTTTACGCGCCCTCCTACTCCCTTTGACCCTTGTTGGGATTACCTCCCTTTGGGCATGGAGGATCGTCTCCTTAAGGAGCGACCACTCACTATCTCTGTGTTCTTATTTTCTTTTCCTGTATTGAAGAAACTGATCAGCCAAACATTTTAGCAGGGAATCCCACTTTTTCTGTTCCTTTATGGTATCAGTTTTTGTGGCATCTAAGGGTTCTGTCCCTCACATGCAGGCATTGCTCTCCGATCCAATCAGTTCCCTGCCCCTGGGGGCAAGCGTACACCATGTAGTGCAGCCAAGCTATCTTTGTCCTTGGGGTGTTCCAGCTAATTTAGTTAGGTAAAGTAGGTCTGTTAAACGTGACATTGCAATACTGGTTCTAGAACCCAGGCCAATAGCTCTGCACACTGCTGCATTCCACCATGTACATGTACCCTGAGCTTTTATCTGACTATACTGGAATCTCTTTTGGGTTGCCTAGTTAGCTTTTCTTCCACCCGACAGCTGAACAGCCTAGCTGTATATATCCAAGAGTATGCAAATGAACATTTTTTGAGGAATAAAGACCTGTCCATCACCAAAATGTTGTTCTTAAAACTGTTATGACATATAATATTTACTTTTTAATGCACAGCACATTCATAGATTTATTGATTAGAGTCAGAAAGGAAACCATAAGATCATCTAGTCTGGCCTTCTGATTAACAAAGGCTACAAAACTCATTCAGTGATTCCTGCATTTTACATCAAGCCTGTTACTTCTAGTTGATGTCTTTTTCGGAAGACATCCAGTCTTAAGTTAATGATTTAGATGTGGTAGAGCCTCTGTCACTGTAGAAGTCATTATTAAATTACCCTTGCCTTTATTCAGTGTCAGCTGTCATCTACTGACTTCTGTTAAAACTTATTTTTAGAAAATTTTATGGGCTCTCTATTCTCAGAAATGTTTTTCCTACATAGGTACTTATTGATTGTTACTTATGAATCAAACTTGTTTAAAGTTCCTTTTCTGCTTGTGCTCATGCAAGTAGTGAAGGGAGATGTAACGAAGAGAAAATCAGGAAAGGTAATCGTCCAACAGAATTTCCCTGGATAAATGATACCCTAATTGAGACCAATTTAATTATTCAAATTAGAGCCATGTCAAGTTAAAAGACCAGCTCTCCAGGTTCATCTACACATTCATTAATGCTCTGTAACCAGTGCCACTGTGGATTAGTGCAGATGAATGCTTTTTGTGTGATGCTTAATGCTCATTGGACTAATCTACTTTGCATTACCATGGTTTTTGCCAGTCACACTAATGTGCAGTAGAATTAGTCCAGTGGGCATTAAGTGTCTTGTATGGATGCACCCCCTAAATCCAAACTTGTTAATATACACTGCAGTTTGGAACCCAGTTTCCTGGACTGCCTGTGTACATTTGAACATCTTGGTACTGCTTGTAATAGGACACTTCAATGAAAAGATTTGTTTACTGGTCACTGGGTATTCTTTTAAAGGCTTAAAACAGCATGCTCCTTATAATTTACATCCAAAATTATTTTTAAAAGTAATATTTTTTGTTCTCATGTGCTTTAGCTGGCATGGAATTTACCATTACACTAACAGTTGGGTTTTAACTGAAGGGCTGAGTAGATAAATGCAAATTGGTATTACAGTGATCTGCCCCATATAGTTTCAGCAGTCATTGTTAAGAAATCTTGTTGCTCAATTTAATTGGAAAAACAAACCTAGTTGCAGAAGCTGTCTGGACACTTGTGTGTTGTTGTAGTCTTGGTTTTAACTAGGAATAATTTCATCAGGCCTTGACGACCATGAATAAATGCATTCAAATGTTAATATTAATAGCATCTCCACTTGATGTAATACCTTTCTAAGAAACATTAATTGCAAAATCTCTATACAGTAAAAGTTAATTGCGGTGGACATGGCAACAATGAAACGCATGGTATAATGTGATGGAATGTGGAGGCTACAACATTATTAAGACTGTTAATCACTATATATACCTGGCAAGGCTGTTCTGGTACAGATTTCAGGTAGACACAGTAGATGAGTCTACATGTGCATTAAGATGTTTTAGTTACTGCGTGTTAAATCTAGTACCTCTGGGCATCTTTACACGTGCTCTGGGAGGTGTGGGGAGAGGCTTTTAATTAGCAAGCTGTACTAATTAAAAGCACCCAAGTGTCACGTGTATCAGCACCCTCTGCCCCCCCCCCCGAAAAAAAAAAGACAGCAGGGTGCTTTGAAGTAGAGCTCATTGAACGCACTTTAGTTTAAAGCGCTCCACTGCCATTTTTCAGTGCGGTGACACTGATGCATGTGACACAGGAGGCTGCTAGAACGTGTTGATTTTCATGCTCCAGCAGGCTCGATTAATCGAGTGTGCTCCAGTGCTCTAGATTTCCAGCATAATGGAGCCGGCTCCCTGCACGTCTGTAGGAGCCCTCTGTTGTGCGGTTATAGGAAAATGCACATTAGCCTGTCTTAATGCGCATCAGCTAAAGAGCACTGATTTTAAGTGATGCTTAATGTGTATTAACTAAGTAGCATAGGTTTTTTTTAGTGTCTCTTTAATGCACATTAAAATAGACTAATCAGCATTAAAGCACGTGCGTCTGTCCCCAGGTTCTACAACCATGAGGGTGAAATGATGGCATTGCTCTCCAGTATATATGTATGCTGTCTATGGGTAGCCGGCATGTCTCGTCCAGTTTCTTGTCTCCCAAGAGCAGGAAGTGATGAGACAATGGGAGCTATACCCTGTGTTACTTGGAGTCATGTTGCATTTCCTCCTCATGTAATGTATTAATATGGCATCACAATCATTAGTACAGAGACCTTTATAAACCTATTAAAGTTATGACAAATTTCACCCCTAGCAGGACCTCAGGTGTGCGAGATTAAAAGCAGCTCTGTTTGATAATTTGGCAACGCTGGAAGCATCCTTTCCAGATCGTAAACTAATCGGGCTAACCCAGGCATCGTAGGGGAGATTCAGCTTACTGAATAAGGATGCATGTTTAAAAAAAGATCCCAAAGTAGCTGCTTGTCAAAAGAAAACAAAGAGAGCTTTCCCTACCCCTGCATGGAAGAATCAGTTAAACAGTCCATCATAGCTCCTAATTTCCAGTGGCAATAGAAGTGAGCAGGACAGACTCCAGTAACTCCTGTGTGAGAACCTCCCTTGCACTCTGAAGCATTATAACAAGAGGGCAGGATCAGGAAAGTAATATTATTTTCCCCTCCTCTTAATATATATGTTGCGATCCAGCAGCTGGGGAACCAAGAGGAATGCAGATAACACTGTCCTACCTCTTTGCACTTGTCCACATCAGTTAATACAATCTGTGTGTGTTCTGTGTTTCTACTTGGGGTTTCTCTGCCTTTGGTTCTCTGTCTGCTTCTCTTTCTCTTGCAGTGTTTTCTATGGCTATAGACGTGCAAAGTCAGCTTTTCTGTTTCAGGCTCTTGTCATCTGCTTAATATCCTATTGCAGCAGGTAGTGTTTAAAGTTAAAAACATTCCTATCTTGTTCTCCATTGCTGGTTTGCTCAGTCTTGTTCTGAGAGAAAAGCAAACTCCAGGACAGTGTAAAGGGGTCTACAAGAATATTTATAGACTTTAATTAGGTTGTGAGATCAGTGAGTCCTTTGGGTTCCAGTGATTTTTTTTTCTATTGGTCTCAGAATTATTAACCTGATACATTGGTGAGGTAGGATAGAATACCAAAGGGGTGAAGGTCAAGGTATTCAGATATATTTCAAAATTATTTAAATGCGTGACTCATGATTTAGGACCATTAAATGTACAATGGCTAAACTTGGTTTTGCTATTTCAAAAACTTTTTTTGATACTTTATAAAATAAGTGAGAAAACCAACTTGGTTGGCTCTCTTATGTCTTAAACCTTAATGTCTGAACAGTAGTGTTGCATACCAATGTTAATATTTCCAGGAGTAACAGTGCTAGAGAATATTGTTTCCATTGAGATGTCAGGGGTGCCTGGTCTTTGTCCTTGAAGAAAGACCGCAGTCGTAAACTGACCATGGAGATCTTTGCTAGTGGTACAAAAAACCAAAACTCTCCTCCCCCTTCCTATCAAAAGACTTGCAAGGAGCTAAAGCTCTTTTACTCTTTTTACTGATACCTGAGAAGAGAGGAAAGCCTCTGCTTTATTATTAAATCTACTTTCCCAGCAGAACATGCAGATCCACAGAAAGGAATCTTGCTCAGGCTTTCTGAGATCTGAAGGGCTGCATTGGACTTGGTGGATCTATCCCATTTTTAACAAGTGTGCTGTGTTGGAGAAGAGTGACTTTAACTCTTTTTTTTTTTTGGTTTTCTATCATGTTGATGGTTTAAAAGACCTTTCCTTTGAGAGGGTGGGTAATGCAACTTCATGCAGTTACTCATGGCTCCAGTGCTTCTCTCTCCTGCTGTTCAGAATTTTTGGATTGGTATGAGGACAGAAAGGTAGCGTTGGGTCAAATCTTAGGAATGTTGGATTAAATTTGGTTAAAACTGCTGTCTTTCATTTCAAATAACTGAAAGAGTTATAAGGAGGTATCTACCTAAAACAAGAGCAAACACAAGGCTGCTTAGGAATGTGAAAGCTCCAGGCAGAGATTGTGCCTGGATATTTGGAAAGGGGCCTAGATGGAGTGTAGCTCAGCTGGAGTGAGACAGCAGACAGATAAGGAAGCTTCACTGTGACCTGTACAGTCCTGGTGTTACCCGAAGGGGAGACCAGAGAGTAGGAGTTCGTGGTGGAATGATTACTGAAAGTGGTTTGGGGCTTGGAACAGGAAAGCTGTTGCTGGTTGGCTGATTATTCCAGTGCTCAACAAAACAGGATGTTGTACCTTTTGTTAATGAACAGAATTTCATCAGTTACTCCATTTCATTTCTGTTATTTTACCTAGAATAACCAAAGAGCCTGAGTTTTGGATAGTCGGGTCAAAAAGCATAGTAGTATTATTAATGAGCTGATTGATACCCTTTGTATTCAAGAATACAAGACCACTTCCTATTCAACTGTTACACTTTTCTGAAAATTAAATATTTTTTGCCTTGTGCTCTCTTGACAAATAAGTTGCTATTTTTTTTATTTGTGTTTTATGGATCAGAAAACCTAGTAGAGCCATTGAAGATTCTGAAAAGAAAATCACATCCAGTCAGTGGTATGAGGCTGGAAATGCATGTTCCTGCTGTGTTTTTTATGAACCACATTAGAACCTCAGTGTGATTTACAAGAATGGAGGCACCGTGGGGGTGGGTTTTATGCACCTTCATAGTTGGTATAGTGATGTCTGTCTGCATTTTAATTGTTATGGCTGTGGTGCAGGCGTATTTGAGTTGGTTGAGACCAGAAGTAGCAAGATGTAAATTCTCAGCCTGACCTTTCTGAGCCGGAGAGGATTGGGCTGATGGGCTCCAAGAGCCAGGGGATTTCTAAAATGGGAGGAGAGTAAGCAAAGAAAAGACACACTGTATCAGCAGAGCAGTGAATTGATAATATAGGCATCTTGAGGAGGGATGATTCATTAAATGAGATGAGCAGGGATTGAGTTGAACTGGACAGAGTGGGTGTTGAAGGGACTTGTTTTCACTGTAACATTAACTGGATCTACAGCTTGTGTTGCCCCTACTTTGACTCTTGCACTTGTTATACGTTGCAGTTTGAGCTGCTCAAATGTTGCTCGATGTTAATGCTAGCTTAAGTTTGGAGCAGTTGCATGTTAAAGTTAAAACCCTCTCTGATTGTCCACTACCTGCACTTGCCAGTAGAGGGCTGAGTCGGAGCTACAGCTATGAGTCGGTAGGTGCTACGTAGGCCGTTCACATGGGATCACACCCCTGCCGGTGGGAAGGTGGCACCCCAGGGGGCAGGAGAAGGAAGTTGACTTGATGCCAAAACTGAACCCTGGGCAGTTGAGTTCAGGGGTGGAAAGTATGTCCATATAAAACAGGAAGGTGGACAAACTGCATCTTGGGATGCTGGAGGACTGTAGCTTAGGCAGCTCATCTATAGGGAATGGCCACACATTAATGGAACACAAGCTGGGTAATACAGATCAGAGGTAAACCTGCCTTGGAGTGGCATAACTTTAAGCTACTTAAAGTATGCTTAAAATTAGTTTCAGGTGTTTAGGTGGCTTCTGAACTTCCTAATCCCTGGACTGTCCACACATTAAAGTTCATGTGCAAGGGCCTTTTTACATATTATTCCCATCCTGATATCTGTTATCTAAGAGTGACGATCAGTATTCCCCAGCAAGTTTTACCCTTTTATTCATATTATGATTTAGAAAAAACCAAAGAAAACTTAAATTTGTCAACTACAAATAGATATAACTAAATCACTTGATGAGAAGTGGGTCAATTTTGAATTTTCTTGGCTTGTACAATTATTCTTTTCTACACCAAGGAAAATAAGCATGTGCTGTGTTGTTTTGAGAGTGCTTAATTCGGTAGCATGTTGCTGATGTCAGGACAGAGAGAAAGCAGAGTGTCAACTGTTGTCATTGCCCTTTTTAAAACGATGTAGTTAAGACTGATGTAGATGTCAGTTCTTGTTCTGAAGAATGTAGTGATATACACGTTTCAGATTGAATTCACGGAGGTCCCAGTGCTGTGGATGTTTTGACAAGAGTTAAAGGTATTAATCTTTGCATTTTAAGCCATGTTTAAGTTTAGGTATATGTGTTTCAGTCCGGAAGCCTTCTAGGTGATTTTCAGTGCTTTGATTGATTTGCTGTCCAGCTCCTGAGTTAGCTATGAGAGAGGTCTGTTTTCAGAAAAATCAAGACACCTATATTCCAAAAACAAGGCCTCTTAATATTTCCCAGGTAAGATACTCGAACAGTGTGACTTCTGAAATCACAAGTCACATAAAAATATAGTAGTTTATTTAATTGGTTCTTCTGACATACCAGTACACTTTTAGGTCCCACAAATATGCAGTCTATCTATCTGCTTAACCTAATGCATTAAAAAAGTAATTTAACAATATCTACTAACCATAGACCTTGATCTCCTTGCGCCACCCACTTTATTATGTATCAACAGAAGTAAAAGGAATTCTATCCCATCTTCTTAAAATTTTTTAGTAAGGTTGTGGAACTGTACTAGCCGACCAGTTCAAGGACAGTAGTTGATCTTTGATGAAGACATAACATTTATTGGTAACACTTGGTCAGTGATTGCAGCTTGGTATATTCTCACTGGGTTATACAGTTTAGAATACTTTTAAACACCAAATTAATTCCACTAAGTGTGTCTTTTGACTGTCTTTCACCTATCAAGTATTTTGAGAGTCTTCCATTGCTTGATTAGGCCATTCAGATGACTATTATTTTTAGCTAAGAGAAATTTAAACATCTAATATTCTTTAAACACAAACAGTATTTTGTCTCATTGTGTTTGTTTTGATATAAATATAGTTTAGTTCATTTTAACTGATTATTGCTTGCAGTTATCATTAGGGAGTTTGGAACAAATTTGAACTTTCTAAATTATTGTTAATGGTACTAATATTTTTGTCTAATGTTTAGTAGGGCTGTGTGACACTTCAGTTGCTGATTTGATTCCGTGGAAATTCAGTGGCTGAATCTCCCAATCCGAATCAAATCAGGAGACTCATTAATCTCTCCGAATCAAATCGGAACACTCCATATTGATTCGGAGAAATTTGATGGTTCGGACATAGGCGCTATGTTTTCTCAAGGTACCAGGAGGTTTGTGAATGCTGAGATGGTGGGGTGGATGGGACATCCCACGGGAGTGTGCGGGGATCCCCAGCACGCTTGGCGGTGGATGTGACAGTGGATCAGAAGCACTTCCGGTCCACTTCCAGGTCTGCTGTGGAGCATGCGGGGACGACCCCCCACCCCGGTGTGCCCCGCCCAGCTTGGCGACTGGTGCCTTCTGGTCAGGGGGGTGGGCACATGGGTTCCTCCCACAGCCAATTGCTTAGCCATAGGGTAGTGGGGTATCCCCTGCATGCTCTGTGGCAGACCCAGAAGTGGATCAGAAGTATTTCCAGTCCACTTCTGGGTCCACCACCAAACACGTGGTACCGCCTCTCCACCGTGCTCCTGTGGGATGCTCCATCCACCCCAGTGTCGTAGTGTTCACAAGCTGCATCTGGTACCTAGAGGTATGCAGAAAAAACATTTAAAGCTCTGTCTATGGCTGAATCCATGATGATCTGAATCAGCAAAGAGTTTTCACATTCAGATTTGGCCAGATTGAATCAGGACAGTGATCCGGATCAATGAATCAAATCATTGTCTCACAGTTTGGGCTGAATCCGAATCAAATATGGCCTATTTCACACACCCCTAATGCTTAGGTCATTCAGAGCAGGTTTTTAGTATTATTTTGATGTAGATAAATAATTTTCAGTAAGAGCTGTTGAAAACACTAATTTTGATGTTTTCCAACTTAGCTGAACTTCCATGATGATGCAAAGCCTTAACAGATGCCTTCCTATGAAGTACATTATACTTTTGTCCATGCTTGATTTGAGAAGCTGTATACATTCCCGCAAGTAATTTAGATTTAGGTTTTACCTAAATAGTTTTAAAAGAGAATTTGTGTTGCTGAGTTGGAAACTATTAAACATCCTGTAATTTACTATTTCAAAAGTTTTTGGACTGTATAATAAGTTTCCTTCCCAGTAGGCCTGTGCGAATAGGGAAGTATTTGTTTCAGACTCAGCCAGTTTGGAGGACAGTGATTTGATCTGGACATTCGGATCACTTCCGAATTGAATAGGTTGAATTGGCTTTGGCAGATTGGGCGCTAATTCGGAAAGATTCGGCCATAGACTATAATGGGGAATCACTGAAATACTTACAACATTGTCATTTTTGGGCAGATTTGGATTAAAACAGCAGGAATGGTAGCCCCTGCTGAGGGCACGAGGCCTGCTAAGTTTCAAGGAGGTAGGTATAGGGGTTTCTGGGAAACTGCACCTCAAACTGTTGAAAGCAAAACTTGTGTCACGTGTGTGTGGTAAGGGGTGTAGGTTGTAGCTGTGTTGGTCTGAGGACATTGTCCAGACAAGGTTCTTCGAGTCAGTATGATATTTTTTTTATTAGACCAATGGAATAGTTGGAGAAATTCTTCTTTGCAAGCTTTTGGGTTGAAAAACACCTTCGTCAAGCTGAGGAAGCACCTGCAGTTGGCGAGTCCAGCTCCCCTGCCATGGGCAGGAAGTCAGCTCGGATCAATTGATCCCAGCAAGAAAAATAACCAGATGTTTTTTGAAAGAGTCCAGAGCGGATGCTTGCACCACCTCTGGGGGGAGTCTGTTCCAGACCCTGGACACATGACTGTAAAGAACTTTTTTCTTCTGTCTAGTCTAAATTGACCTTCCTGGAGTTTATGGCTGTTAGACCTTGTTATCCCTTGGGGAGCTCTGGTGAACAGCTGTTCTCCCAGGTCCCTCTTATATAACTGTAGGCTGCTACCAAGTCCCCTCTGAACCTTCTTTTGAGCAATGTTATACGAGTTAACACTGTTTCCTTCTAGTACTGAGTGTTGACAATTGTATTTAATTTATCTAAATAATTATTATTCAAAAGTTGTGCAGTAAAAATGGAAGAATAACATAAGGATGAAAAATGGATGATTGTCCCTTTCATCTCTAATAGAAATGCTGGTCGTTTTACCCTGAACCAAAGTGTGTTCTCATTTGGTGTGTATATAGTTTGAAGAAAACATGTTCATTTTTTTTTTTTTACAAATAATGATTACACCATCATGGGATTTGTGTTCATCCAAGATTGCAAAATAATTAACTTTAAAATTCATAGATTGATGGTTTATAGTGTAAATGTTTCTTGGACAATATAGATAAGAAGCACCCTTCTCAGTTTGACTTTGAAAAGTAAGCCTGTTGCTTACTATATGCTTTAATTTCTTTTATGTAAGGTTACACTGTCTTAAACCCCTTTTATTAGATGCTGTTCATTGGTTCAGTACTTGGAAACTCAGATTCTACTCCCTCCCCTTCCTCCTTTCTCCCCCACCAATATTTGCATCGTTATTTTACTAGACAGGGAAGCTGGACTTATTGGACAGTAATTGCCAGGCTCATTCTTGCATCTTCAGTTGTGCAATAAAAATGTTTTTTTTCTTCAGTCCTTTAATCTTTTTATGTTTATCAGGGATTCAGTAAGCTAATTAACTATTGACTTCTTGAGTACTTTGTCTCTTTCGTTAATGTATTGACTACTTCTGCTTTTCTTAATATATTTCCCCACTTGCTTTCCTCTTTATTTGTCTCATTAGATGCAGTTCTGTCACTCAGCCATGTTAACAGGAGTGTCCTTTCTTCTTCCGAGTGTTTGAACTTGGATCGTGTTACTTGTCTTTCACACTCTTACTTTGTGGTGTTCTTCTACACGCTCCAATGCAGGTGCTTACTAGATTTCTTCTAAAACCTTTTTTCCTTGCAGTCTGATGATGATGTTGTATTGCTTTACCCTGTAAATGCCTGCTAAAAACAAACAAACTATAGTGAATATTTATTCTCTGGGGGTGGATTTCCAAATTAGTTTTCAGATTGTACTATATTTTCCCTCTAAGAGCTCCCATGTAATTCTCCCCTTTTTCTATTATGCTTTCTTTTATGTCGCCGTAGTTGTAATTTATAAGGCTTCCCATTAATGTTCACAAAAAAACTTCCCTTCAAAAAATTTCCTGAAGAGCCCATCTATTTTAGAAAGCTTTCTAGCCAAAATCAGTCACTGCCATCTATTATCTGTTGCGAGTCCCAGTGCAGGGAGGGAGGGAGGGAGTGTGTGTGTGTGCATGCGCGTGTGCATATGTGCACACACGGTGCATCTAGGATTGGATGCAGATGATGTGGTGCATCATTCCATATAATGAAACACATTTTTGTCCAGTTACTAATACCCTAGGGGCCTCGGGCTATATTGTCCTATCTAAAATTGAAGCAAAAACAAATGCATCTTTATTGGAATGTGCATTCAGTGGCTCTGTGTGCGTGTGTATGTGTATTTATATATGTATGTGTGTGTGTGTGTGTGTGTGTGTGTGTGTGTGTGTGTATGGCACAATAAGCTAGGCAAAAAATAATCAAAAGATGCTGTTTTGTTAGTCATGTAGTCGTTAGAATTAAGTGTTCATCCCTTTCAGATTCATAAAACTAAGTCAAGCCTTCATGAGCACCTGGGCTGTACATCCAGTGCTTCATTAAAACTTATTTGAGAGAGTTAATGTCCACCTGAGTTACTGTTTTTAGCTAGTTAAAAACATTCTGCAGTGCTGTTAAAGAGGAACCAGATTACCAGGAGCAGCTAACAGAAAGCATAGTTGCTGGAGAGAGAATAGCCTGATTAGTGGATCATCAAGACTGTTGAAAAGGATAGATGATTGTTAACACCTCTGGAATGAAGTATTTAGAAGGAATCGGGTAGATTATAATACGTCCTAAAGTCAGTTGGGTCTCACTGCTGCCTGAATAGAAATGCTACTGCCAGGCAGTTGGTTTTAAACTTCGGGTAGACCAGAAAACAGAAAATCCCCAAACCAGAAATTCCAGGTGCAAATCTACCTGGGATTATAGGATAGGCTGTAAATTGTTAGATGGAAGCCAAGTTGTTTTTTCTTCATTCTCCAGTACTTAATTTTCTATTAATGGAGACATTCCTTTTCCTCTTATTTCTTCAAAGAACAAACAAGACCACAAATAATGATCTATCTCATTCTTTCTACAAGAACACGTCTTGTCTGTGTATGGGGTCTAACGCCACCTGCCCATCGCCACTGTAGAGCTAATTCGAATGAATCTTAATCTAGTAATGGCCTTTCCTTGTTTGTAGTTTTGTATTTCAGATAGATAGGTTTTTAGGCTAAGGGAGTGCTTTATTAACCTCAAGAAGAAGTTCCAGAAAGCCTTACTGTCTGCCTATCTGACTATGATGGCATTTTAATACTTAAATTTGTTATGTTTAAAATACAGGGAAAGTATTGGATCAGTGACTGTCAGCACATTTCCCAGGCCATTTGTTTAGAGGTGAATGTACATGTTGTTTAACCATCCAAATAAAGCTTCTAAAATGTACTACTTAGGGGCTCTGATAGGGGTACAAGTTGTGTTTTATACCCAAAAATGTAGAGTTCTTAATTGAGCTAAATTAAGAACTCACGTTAAGCAGTCCTGTTTCAGGTTACATACACTGCTCTAGAATTTGAAAATGTCATTGTAATTCTTTTTTTAAATTTTTGAATGAGCCACGGGGTCAGCACCCCATAGTTCTGCTCCATACAGTAAAATAGAATTAACCTTACATCTGTAGGCTTTTAGTCATGTTATTACCACACTTCTCCCAGTCTTAGGTTAAAAGGATAATATTCCACCCAAAGCTGCTTGTACTTCAATGCTCACGTTTTCCATTTTTTATTTAGCTCAGTTTTTTATTAAAATAAATTCCAAGGTATTTAAATGAGGAAATCACCTCTAACTTCTTTCTACAAAAACCTTTCTCATTTCTTTCTCTTGTTCCCAAAATCAATACCTTCCAAGCCGTTTGAGCCACAATACTGATGAAAACAATCATTGTATAAGAATATGTGGCTTGGCTTTCTAATGCATTTCAGGTGAAGGCAAGGCCTGATCATTAATCTGCTCTTGATTCAATCAGGTATTAGATAAAAGTGCCAAAAAGCCCCACTGAACCATTTGACTTATACAAACGTTGGGTGAGTCGGGTCCAACTAACATGCCTCTTGTGTGTATGCACTGTGCTTGGTGTAGGGGCACACTGAACTGAAGGTAAAGTGCTGTTTTTTGGCTTTTCCACATCTGCAAGCAGGCTAATAGCTAGGTCTGAAAAGGGCCTGAAGTGAGTGATACCCAACATTATCATATCTGAATGAAAGGTGCATAGTGTCCTGAGTGGAATTCTTAAACCCAAGTTAGTCATCTGAGGTCCTTGTAATGTAAATGGGGAAAGTTAGGGGCTAGGTTTGGTATTTCACAATACTCAGCACATGGGGTGAGGTGGGGAGTGGAGAGTGAAGGCGATAAGTCTGCCAACAGGAAGCACTGAAGAGGGTGTTGTGCCTGAAATCTCAGCTTTCTCCCCAACCAGACTCAAAGTGCTTAACTCAGAACTGTGGTTAGGTGCTTATATAAGCATGGATTCGCAGCCTGAATACCCCAGTCAGACTCATGGGCCTATGTTATCCATTTGCATACAGGCAAGTGATGGTGCTCACCTTTTGCATAACAGCATAATGAGCACTTGCCTTAGAGGTGGGGCACCTGGGTTGGATTCCTTCCTTCTGCCTGACAGAGTTCAGAAACATGTGTCCTGCTTTCTAGGAAAGTGCCCTGATTAAGGGTCACCCAGAATATGTCAAGCCTGTTCTCTTCTGTCTATACTGAATTCTTCTGTAATGTCAAGTCAAGTTGAAGGTCTTTGTCCTTACTACACAGTACTTAGCAATCTTCATCCAGGAAATCTACCATTCTACCCAGTGTTGTGGAATGAAGCAGTGTCGACAGCCCTGCTCCTTCGGCACAGTCGTGCTTTCTGCTTTCAAGATCAAGTCAGTCAGTGCAGGGTCAGCTTTCTGATGGGCTCTTCCAAGACTGTGGAATGACCATGGGAACTAAGGACCCTCACAAATGTCAACGTCTTTTGCTTCAAATAAGAGGTGCATTTTTTTGACCTTATTCTTTCTAACAAACAGTATGCCATATATACCATATTTGCTGAAATCCAAGTTGAGGTTTTTTTCCCCACACTTAACATGGGTGGGGGAAAGGTTGCTCATCTTGGATTCAAGTACAAGTTAGCAGGGGGAGGCAGGGCAGGCCCTGGCCCCCCTGCCTCAGATCCCACCCAGGGTCAGAAGCACAGCTTCTGCTTGCCCCCTGCCACCTTTCCCTTCTCCCTACCCCCAGCCCACCGCAGCTGCCCTCTGCCTCTCCCTGACTGCATACCCTTGCGTTAGCTGTAGCACGGCATTGGCCCCATTCCAGCCTGGAGTTTTTGTTCTGGTCCAGCCTGATCCAGTAACAGTGGATGTAGGGATGCCAGCTCCCTCTGGGTCCTGGAGCCTAGCTGCTGCCACTGCTGGGCTGGGCTGGGGTTGGCGCAAGCACAGGCAGTGACACAGAGCTTGCCTGAGGATTAGGGTGGCAGGCAGGAGAAGAGATGGCAGGGAGGCATAGACAGTGAGAAGGCAGGCACCAGAGGGGCAGGCAGTAGGGAAAGAAAGTGGTATGAGGGAGCAAACTGGGCAAGGCAAGGGGCAGGGGTCAAATTGCTTGTTTCCCCCACTGCTTTCCCCCCATCCACCTCTGCCTCCCATTCACTTCTTTTCCCACTGCAACAGCTGGGAATGGGGAACAGAGGGGAAGCACTTTTACAATTCTGTACATGGGAAATTGCAACAAATTTATAAATGTTCCATGTACAGAATCTAAGAATGGGGGAGGGGAGTGTCCTCTTCAATTCAGAATTAACTTGGTTTTGGGTAAATATGGCATATATAAGAAGTTATACATTAAAAAAAAACCCCAACAACACTTCCCAACTAAAATGAAACACAACTCTTCATTGCACCAACTTCTCTCCCTGGAGAGGATGACAGAGCAACTATGAAAATTGTCACTTAATATTCATGTGTAACCCAGTAGGTCATTAACTTCAGTGATGAGCGAGATGTATATGAACCTTTATAAAATATAGTAACACCCAGAGACTCTACCATCCTGGGTCTATAAATAAAAGCCAGACAAGGTGTGGTGGGGGAAAGAGAAGGCACTGTAACATGAAAATCCTTCTCAGATTATTTAGCAAAACTTTGTCAGAACTTGATTCAAAACCTTTTTGGAGATACTGTACTTATGCACATTAGAAAGGAAATTGTATCCATAAGCAATATTTAATGCCACTAAATCAGGAGGATTCTACCTGCAGTTTTTCAAGTGTGAAGAAGATATTGGTTTTTTTTTTCCAATCAATAGAGTCTGTACCCTACTTTT
>JAGPOW010000261.1:6155500-6172767 GCA_030014935.1 Caiman crocodilus
GGGAGAGCTTGTTCCATACCCTCAGCACTTGCCTGGTAAAGAAGTTTTTCTATATGTCCAGCCTGAAGTGATCATCAAGCAGCTTGTGCCCATTATTTTCTGTCCTCCCCTGGGGGGCCTTGGTGAATAGATGTTCCACCAAGCCCTGATGTACACAGGGCTTTGGTGCAAGCATGAGCCACTTCTACCCTGTCCTCTGCTGCCAGAGCTGGAGCTGCACAGTCCCCACTGCCACTTCTCCCTGTTCCTGGGGGAAGCCCCGAGGCTCCCAGGGTGGGCGAAATGGCTCTGCAGGCCTGACCTGGCCCATGGGGCCTTAGGTTGCAGACGGTGGGTTATAACTGCTCCTGTGCTACGTGGTTAGCTGTGGGCAGCAGTCAGACGTTTGGCCCCGAAGGGCGAGACAATTCCAGGAGCTGCAATAGGAGGCTTCTATCTTTTGATGCATGTGTGACTTTTGGATACAGAAAACTCTTACTAGGTACATCTTTCTTTGGTCTTTGGTCTTACTGAACATGAGCCTGTGCACATGGTGGTTCAGTTCCTGGTTATGTAATCCTCCTTTTCTTGCTGCAGTGAACTGGGGGCTTGCGTTCCCAAAATCATATCTAAAAATGAAGCAAAGCACGAGCATCTCGTGCTCTAAAACGGATATTGCTGTTCTTTAAGGGAATATCCCTTCCTTCCCAAGTTAGTTTGGATTCTGCCCTCGGCTTGAGCACTTTACATTCCAGTTGCTGCTGAATGTTTTACGGCTCCCTTCACGCTTTTATTGCTGTGGTTTTACTTGTAGTGTATTGGGGGGAGGGGGGAGAGAAAAGGGAGGTCAGAAAATGTCATGTTGTCTGTCTCTTGTGTGCCCCAGATGTTCGTTTTCAGCTACATGGGAGAAAAAATTGAAATTCAGTGTGTGCGTGTGACGGAGTGTTTCTGAGGACAAGTGCTCAAATGCAGTATTGTCAAGCTATTTTTAGCCTGCTGCTGTCCCTACAGTGCTGTTTAAAGATTCAGTTCAGGCTGCTAATAGGTATATTTATAACCATTCTGTCAAGTGCCACAGCATGAGCGCCGCTACAGATGATCAGTCTATTCTGGGAAGCAGTGCCATGGTTACCATTACCCCAATTGCTCAAATAGAGGCTATACATCTGTACACACTTGATAACATTTTAATATGCTAATACATTTTCTACACCGTAAAAAGAGATCATGATGGACATGCAACGCAAGGCATGATATTAAATAAACACAGAAAATCACTTAGAACATTAAATTTGTATGAGAGTTGACTGGGACATGTTTGACTGTTTAAGCAAATATCCTTTTTCATCTCTAGGCCCTACATGCATGTTCCCAGTATTACAATGTCAGGGGCTCGGCACACACGCATCGGTGTGTTACAACCTTTGGGGTCTCAGCACACATGCATGGATGTGTGCTGGAGAAATGATTTTATTTTCCTGCGTTTTAAACTAATTGACTCTGTAGAATAAGACAATTTAATTAGTTCCTACCAAATGGCCCATATAGACACACTTTGGTACAAGTTACCTATTTGTGTGTAGCACATTGGTGTGCAAGACTCATTACAGTGAGAATAAAGCCAGCATCTCCTCCCCAAGGAATTTCTAATCCTATTGAATTACCATAGCTATAAGTGTTGAGATTGTTGAGACCCAGCTAATTTCAGGGAGTTGGAGATGTATACGTTTTTCCAGTTTTACACCCATCAGCAATTGGTATAGTTGGATTGTGATCTGAGGAATGAGCTGTAAAATGTGAATGTCATGTACAGTGCAAACATGCAGAGATGCTGTGTGAGCCTTTTTACTTTTTAGAGGCAATACAAGAAAATAATAATCTTCTTGTCTAGTTGATTGATACCTAAGAAGCTTCAGACTTTGCTCTGGCATAGCGAATTGCAGTCCTTGAGAACAGTAAACTGGTGGCATATTGTGCTGGTGTGCTAGTCCTTACTCTCCCCCACCGCCCCATATGGACTTGGGAAATAAAATGTTTCTCTGGGTGATGAATGTAACCCACTACAACTCCTAATTTAAATTTTACTCTGCCATTACATTGATTAGGCAACGTAAAAAAACTGCCCAAGTCTTTCATATAAACCATTCTGATTACAGAAGGATCAATATGTTGTCTAATATGTCTTACTTGCCATTGAATGTCAGGGTTCCTCTGCAGGTTGTACATCAAACATGGATCACAGCTTCTGGAGAAATTGAAAAATAAAGCAAACATTGTTTTAATAAAAATGTTTGTTGTAGGAGATGCTAGAAGATGGATATTCCAGGCTCCAGCAGAAGAATGGCATCAGCATTTTTCTGTTGCTGTGTTTTGCTTTACAGATCAAGCAGTGCAAGGGAGAATCAACAAGTGGGGACATAAAGGAAATGTCTGTCACATTGGGGTCCAGTGCAGCATGTGAGGTGGGTGGCGAGGGTCTGTGTTTCATACTTGCTAGTTCAAAAATCAGGTTTTAATTTTTTCTGTTTGGCCATGAGAAGAAACCCATATAAATCTTTCTCTTTTTTTTTTACTGATTTGCTGGTATTTAACTTTTATTCATCTCATAGCTCTCATGAACTAGTGAAACAATAGGGTAATGTGTTAATTCAGAAGTTAGTAAATGCAGTCAGCTTTGGGTGGATGATGGCCTAAGAGTCAGGACGATACTATAGGTCTTTCCAAAAACAACTGGGTTGAACTTGGGTGCTTCATGAATTTGGTGTACACATCAGGGTTGTCAGAGGGTTGCAAATGCTTCTGGTCTTTCAAGCGAGTGGTGGAATGGGATTAACACTTTCAACTAACAAGGATGGGGGGAGAGGCTGAACACTTATAGATACAGATTTTTGGAGGTTGGCTTTCCATGTTTACATTGGATTTCTGTGCTCACCATGAAATGGTTTACTCTGATTAACATAGTTCACTAAAAATTGTGGGTATAAAAATAGAGCCCTGGTTAAAGCTGAGTTAAGTTTGGTTCATGTTATCCAGAATATATTCCTCAGAATTAGTATTCTTTAGGGCTGTTGGCTATAGCCGCATTGGTCTAAGGACACAGGCAGAGAAAGTTCTTTGGGTAGATGTGATGCCTTTTATTAGACCAACTAAATAGTTGGAAAATATCTTCTTTGCAAATTTTTTGGGCCCAAACACCCTTCGTCAGCCACTGGGAGAGTCTGCTGGTGTTAGGTGTTCTCCATGGTAGACTAGAAGCCAATATGCAAAATGAGGTGTGTGAAAATGCAAACATGTAGCAGTGAGGATCAGGGGGAATGGGTGACAAGTAGGTGGTGGGCAGAAGGGGGGAATGTTGAACTGGTGATGAAATGTCGTTGGTAAAATGCAGACAGGTTACCTGGGATTAGCAGGTGGCAGGCAGGTTATAATATGACATAAATCCAATGTCTATATCTAGCCCATGATTTTTTGTATCCAGTAGATTTATAAAGTCAAGTTCATAGGCTTATCTATGGCAGATGAGGTTCCTTGGGTGAATTTAATATCTTTTATTAGACCAACCCGAATAGTTGGAGAATAGTTATTAAGCAAGCTTTCGGGTTCAAAAACCCTTTGTCAGGCTATGGAGGTTTCAGCAGTTGGTGTGTGCTCTTCCTGGATGGAATGAAAAGGCTCATCTATGGAAGTTGTTTTATAAATTCCCTGCAGGATTAGAAATAGAGATTGGAGAGGGAGTAATTGTCTTGTGAGAAGTGTGCACTCACAGGTAATTGGGTATTTTTGTCTTTAATAGCTTCTTGGTGTGCGTTCATTGTGGTGCGCAGTTGTAGTTTGATGCACAGGATGAGATGCATTGCATTTCTGGAGGTGCAGGTGCCAAATCCAGGATTCTGTAGTGAGGTGTAGCTATTGTGGGAGTGGTGGAGATGTGTTGGCAGGTTTTACATGTTTTGTCTTGGCATGGTCTGGATTCATTCAGTGTGGTTTGGGCCATAGGAAGCCAAGGCTCAGTGCTTGTTTGAAGGCTAGAATGCGTGATTCTGGACTGAGTCTTCTAGTCTGGGTCACAGTTTTTCCATATAGAATATAGGTTCCAGGGAAGGACAGTATGTCATAACTACTTCGTATGAATCTCATAACATAACTAGTATGTCTAACTCAGAATTTGTATGCATCTCCTAGAATTTATAAAGGGTTTAAATACTATGGTGGCAAACATAGTTTGAAGATCCAGTTTAGTTAGGTAGAAGAGCTGGTGGGACAGGCAGCCTTTTAAATTCCATTTCTTTACTTGCCTTCATTTGGAGGAACAAGGCAACATGAGAGTAAGCGGTTAATGAGTAGAGAAGATTTCCACAGCTGTGAAAAGAAAAGCAGTTAGTTATATAGCACAGATAAAGAGTATTATAGGAGAAGGTGAATGGACTGTGTAGGCATGGACTACGTATTATAATAAGGTGATTATGCTAAAAGCCAGAATTCTTCCTCCAAAAGCTTCAATGTTGGAAGTAGAAATGGGTGAATTAGTAAAATGAGATCCTGCCTGGTCATTGTGTCTTGAATGTATCACAAAGCTATTGTGTATTATGTCTGAGAATTTAAAAAAAAGATGAGATGGGGATGGCATGACGTATCTTAAATCCTGTTTCTGGGACAGCAAGAAGAAAGGTATGAAGACAGGAAGGTCGTTGTCAAGAGACAGACTTGATTGGAAGGAGAAGGAGATTTAAGACAGGATGAAAGCAGCACTGCTGACAGATGTAAAGCTGTGAATACCTTGAAGATTAAGAGAAAATACAAATTGATGTTTCTACAGAAAGAGAGAGACTGATGTAAAAGGGTGAATGTGCAATAAAATCAATCTTGGGCTAGTGAATGGTATGGAAGGGCTGCATTCTGGACAGATTGTATGGAAGGAAGTGGCAAGAGTTGGTGTGTGACCTTGGATATGCACAGAATAGGGGAAAGGGTGTGAAAAACAATGATAATGTTCAAAACCTGGGAATCTGGAAAGATCCGAATGCTGTTGTGACAGATGTGGCATGGAGAGAGAGTTTTTAGGGAAAGATGTTCTGTTTTGAACAGTAAGTTGTAAATGACATCCAGAATGTGATTTTTTTTTTTTTTTTTTAATTTTTATGAGACAGGCAGAAATGCATTTTAAAGAAAGCAATTATAGCATTTGCTATTTTTCATATTAAAAAAAAAAAAGGATTTATCTCTTTTCTCCCTAAAAATCTTCAGTTTAAGGGGAAAAAATTATGGAATTATGGGGGGAGTGTCCCAGGAGTACTCAAATTAGATGCAGCCCTGGTTGATGTTGCTAGCCAGAAGAATCAGAACTCGAGCATATGAAGATCTTCAGAGAGGCTGAATATATACAGATCTTATGCAATCTCTGCAAACCAGTAACATAAATCGTAATGAATTTATATAGTATAAAGGTGAATACATTTTAAATACATTTGTTGAGTCCAGTGTGGATAAGAATGGCAAAAATTGGTGTCCCTCTCTAAAGAATAAGTACCATACTAGACCAAATTGAAAAGGAGCATTCAACTTTGAGTTTTCATTTGGATCAGAGTCTGGTGTCTTCATGCACAAATCAGATGATAACTAGGTCTTAAATTTTTTTTCCATACCTAAATGTGGATTTCTGCATGTGCCAATAAAACTTCACAGATACCAAATTAATATTTTTAAGGAACATTGGAAATCTAAGCATTTGTACCGATGTAATTTTCTATTGCTCTAGTCGCCTAAATTTTTAATATGATTGTTGTTTGTCCTTTGCAAGCAAAGATGACCACATCCAGCGGGGAGAGAAGAGAAAAAGAATGTGGGAACGAAAAAGGGAGGAAAAGAAGGGTGGGGTGGGGTGGGGTGGTGGAGGCTAGGCCGTTTGAGCACACAGGTGATTTTATAAGCCCAGCCTTTGTGCTGAACAGTCTGCTGCAGCAGGGGCAGAAGAGCCATGAGGACCAGACACGAGAAGTCCTCATTTTCCTGGCCACCCACTTCCTTGCTGTCTCTGCTGCACCGCTGCTTAAAGGCCAGTGTTCTGCTCTGGACTGATGACCTCCATGATGGACGGTCACGAGCAATTTGCTGCCATGACTCCGGGTCGATGCCACAACTCTTTAGGATATCGTTAGGGTGTCCTTGTAGTGCTTTGGTGCGCCGTGAAAGCATACTCCATCTGACAGTTCACCATAGAAGATTTTCTTTGGCAAGTGAGTGTCGGACATTCTTGAAAGATGGCTGGCCCATCTTCTGCACCCATTTCAGTAGGGTGTGGATATCATTACATTAGTAAATATTTGTATGATTACAAAATGTAAAGTCCTACAATGACAGTACTTAACATTAATAGACCTGAACATTGGTGCTTCTCCCCACAAATCAGGTTAAGTTCATTTCAGTGATCTGTGACTTGCATTAACTTTATATTATTTCACAAGCTCATCCAAATGTAATATCAGAAGTTTCAATGTCTGGAAATGTGACTTTCTGTGGGGCTTAACTTTAGAATACCATTAAATCACTTTTACTTCTGTATGCCATAGCCTGATTTATATGCAAGATGCTGACAATGGAATAGGAGTTTTTCTAAACATCAGGTTATTGCTTCCCGCTGGTATATATTAAAGGATCATAAACCTTTGCAGTCTCTCCTTCCTTTTTGGTGTGACCTTGTAAGAGTAAAGATCTGTTGCATTCAGATACAAAGGAGCTAAGTCTATTTGCTGCCCACGTGCCTGATCATGTAACTTGTCTCATGCGGGCAGCCTGCTGCACTTGCAGAGCTCTGTCTGAGTCTGCTGCTTAATGTTACTATGGTCCTGGGAGAGTCTGCTGCTCCCCTGCATGGAACAAAGTGAGGGATTAAACCTTAAAATCCTAATTTCTTTTATATTTATCCATTTGAAATATATTGAACCATTTGTGTGGTTCCTACCACAGCTGAAGAACCAAGACTAACCCAGCTGATGATGGTGGCGTATTGGCTCCCCACCAGCTTAAGATGGAGAGTCATGAGGTGCTAATGAATTCATGTAGGGAACTCACCGAGTTGGTTTCTGAATTCATTCCTGATGGCAAGACCAACTGTGTGAAGTTTGCCTTCTCCTGCCTGTTTACCCTTGCAGAAGAAAGTGTAGCTGCCGTCACGTTCTTTGAGCTGCCCATCTCCTCCCTGGGTCTTGCTCAGTGCTACATGGATGTTGCATCGCTTGAGTTCTTGGGCCACGACTTCAGTGTGGCCCTCTGAGTGTTCACTATTAGTGTTGTCCATAAGGATTTTGATGTGCCAGGTCCTGAAGATGCTGGTGCATTTTTGCTGGTATGTTGAGGTGCAGTAAAGGTGATGCCGCTGGACATGGTTATCCAGTCAGGAAGAAATACAGAATACTGTATTAGACAGGCTATGTTTAGGGCAGTGCTTCTCAACCTTTTTTGTACCAGGACCCATTTGTAAACATAGATAGCCAATTCTGACTCAGTGCTCCTCAATCCCGACCTGCACCCCCCCCGCCTGAATCCAATTAAGAAATCACAAAAAAACCAACCTTTTTCTGCAAGCTTTCGGGCTTACATGCCTTTTATCAGGCTCAGGGAAAATTAAAGATGGTAAAAAGTCCTCATAGGTAGGAAATAAACTTAATTTTTGCACTTTTTGTGTTTTTTGCATGTGAGCCTTAAAGCTTGTAGAAAAAGATATTTTGTTTGTGATTTCTTAGTTGGTCTAATAAAGGTATCATCTCTGAACCAAAGGTTCTAGATTTTTGCATTTCCTTTTGTCTCAGACCAACACGGCTACCAAATACATCACTGAAACATGGGTAAATTGATGCATTTTTTGGCTGCTTTGGACCAAAATATAGCATGACTTTTGTGAACTGAATTTCAAAGATGGGTTCGTCTACCTGGTGCGGATGCTCGAGTATGACAGCAGTGTTTTTGTTTTAATTAATAGTTATTAATTTAATCCTGTAAGGATTGCTCTGCCTTGCTTCAGATTTGCTGGCTATGTCTTGATGGTAATACCTGAGGAAGAATAATAGACTGATATAAAATGGGTGACAATTGACTGGATGGCAGCAATATAGACAGGGGTCTGCAAGTCTTGGTGGATCACAAACTCAGTAAAAGTCTGTAGCATGGTGCAGCTGCACAAAAGGCAAAGGCAGTTTTGGGCTGCATTGATAGGAGCATTAGATATAAAACACAGGAGGTGATAGTGCTTCTTTACTTAGCACTGTTTAGGCCTCAGTGAACATGTCATTTTTCTCCAATTAAAATCTGATGGTCAGAGAGGCTGAATGTATATAGATCTCATTCAGTCTCTGAAAACCAGTTGCATGAATCACAATGGTGCTACATAGTATAAAGTAGCTTCTCATTCAGTCTCATAAATTAAATGAATATATTTTACAACTTGTGTGCATGTCTGCCTGTATAATTATTTCTCTTTCTCTTAATATAAATGTGTGTGTGTGTGTGTGTGTGCATGCATGTGTTCATACATACATACATACATGTGTACACATGCACTTGGATATAAATATATAGATATACTGTACTGTAACAATACTCCAGTGAAACAAAGTAAATATATTTCTCTACTATATATTCTTTCTGTTTCACTAGATATTGTGTGCAGTTTGGGCTTCTAAATTTTAAAATGGATATGAAAATGTTAGAGAGGGTCTAGAGGCAGGTGACAAAAATGATAAAGGTCTTGGAAGGCAAGCCATATGAGGAACAGTTGAAAAGAATAGGCATGGTCAGCTTGTGAAAGGCAATTAAGAGAGGACATGACAGCAGTCTTCAAGTACATGAAGGGCTGCCAAAAAGAAAAGGGAAAGGTATTCTACCTTTTCTCCATTGCTGTGGAGAGCAAGATGTTGCTAAACATAAGTTTAAAATATCAGGAAAACTTACTGACTGGAAGCAGTGGAATAGACACCTAGGGAGATTGTGGGACCTCTGTCGCTGGAGGTGTTCAAGAAGAGGTTGGATAGGCATTGGGCAGGGATGATCTAGGAGTTGGCTATGCCTGGGTGCTCTGAAAAGGGCAGTGGATGGGGTGCTGGGACATGACAAGAAGAGCCCATGCTTAGCAGCAGGAGAGTGAAGCAGAGCTCCACAACTGGCCTGGTTATGAAAGCAGGTGAAAGCAGCTTGGGTAAGTTTATGGAGGAGGTACACAATGCGGGCTTCTGGCTGTCCAGTAGCAGGGTTTTGTTGTGAAGATGTGTTTGCAGTACCCAAGCTGCAGAGCAGCATGGTGGGGTTGGTCTTTCCCATGCTTATAGGCTTTGCTAGTTGCCACCTGGGGTCATGAAGGAAGTTTTCCCCTCCTGTTACTATAGGTACCTATTTTTAGGGGTTGGTGTTTGTTTTTTTCCTCAGAAGTATTCGGTGTTGACTACAGCTGGGGCTGAGGATTTTGACTGGGATGTGTCTGTGGTTCTGCTAGGTGGAGGTTCCTGAGTCAGCTTCCCCTCTGCCCCGGGTTAAACCATGTGTCACGTTTGGGGTCAGGAAGGCATTTCACCCCATGGTTAGATTGGTACGAACTGTGGGGGAATTTTGTGTTCCTTAGATCTTCCTTAGATGGCTTTTCAACAGGGCACAGACTGCTGTTGTCATCCTGCTTTACCTGTGTCAGGTTAGGGTGTTTTTCATGTCTCTGCAATATAATTTGTATTTGATTGGCAGGATTGATAGTATAATCTTAGCAATAGGTTAGACAAGGACTTGCATAAGATAGTTTAGATAGGCATGATCTTGTCCTGAATGGAGGGGTTGGAGTAGATGACCTGCAGGACTAGGGACAGAAGTAATAGCAGTGTTTAGGGGTCTGGGACACACAACTTGTGTGGAAAGGCTGAAAGAGCTAGGGTTATAGCCTGGAGAAGAGAAGACTCGGGAGATTTGATAACAGTCTTCAAATACCTGAAAGGTGGTTACAGATAGGATGGAGATGGGTGTTTCTCTGTGGCTGCAAGGGACAGGACTAGGAGCAATGGCCTGAAGCTTCAGTAGGGGAAATTCAGGTTGGAGATTAGGAGGAACTTCTGGATTGAGGTTGATCAAGAATTGGAGCGGGCTGCCTAGAGAAATGGGTGGTATCTCCACCCCTGGAAGTTTTCAAGAGGAGATCAGGCAGACCCTGGCTGGGATGGCTTAGTCAGAAGCAGTCCTGCATTGAGTAGGGCGCTGAATCAGATGACCTCAAGAGGTCGCTTCCAGTCCTAGTTCCCTATGATCCTGTGATTGCCAGCTGAGATATCAAAATCTGTAAGTGTGCATCTTCTAGAACTGGCAGGTGTGGCAGGTACCCTAGCGCCTGTCCCTCATCTTCCACTAAGATGTTTTGGAAGGTGGTTTTTTCATCTGTACTGTTTTATACATGTAAATCTCAAGCAAGTAGGATGTTCAGGAAGAATTATATATTAAAAACTTATAAGAAGCTTACATTTTATTTAAAGTCATTTTAATGCCCAAGAAGTTTAATGCTTCTCTTCTAAAAGTATTTCTAACTAGATAACAGGATTTAATTTAAAGTCATACGTACTTTGATGTTTGTCAGTGCCATTACATTAGTTGGGCTCGGAGTTTTCCACTGATGTATTTTTGTGAAGTTAATGTATAGGAACTGTGTTTTATACAACACAGAGCTATCATTTCTTTTATGTAGAGTTGGGCAAAATGGGAATTGAATTTCTGAAAGTCTTTTGACAAATGCAGTTTGGTTTTTATGATGGTTCTGTTTTAAAACAAATTGGCATCCTCCCCTGAACTTAGCATGTCACAAAATCGTGCACGGTTAGAAGAATACTTATTAGGATAGTTCAGGATAGTGGTTCTCTTGCCTTCCTGTTTGTTTGGAGAGCTAGACTGAAGCCGGAGAGCCATTTGAAGCATAGGAAATACAGAATCTAGCAATTTCAACCTGTCAATTTTTTTCAAATGTTTCTTGTATGATTCATATGGCTATTAAAGGGGAAAATAGTTGCTTCTGTGGAGAGGTGTAGAACAGGGGCATCAGTGAGGAACTGAGAAGGGGCAATGTGAACTCCTAGAGAGGGTGCAGAGAGGCGTCTCAGGTAGCTGGCAGGCCCTACGTGGCCGTAATGTGGCTGGTATGACGAGGAGGAAATGTTTCCTTTGAGCATGAAGCAAAAAGAAGAGCAGTTGTCTTTGGGATGGAGAAACAGGGAGAGGTGCATATGTAGGACAGACAGGAATAGGAGGCTTTGTGTAACCGTAGTGTTTCGATGCCCTAGGACAGCTGATTCCAGTGGACTCGGGGCAGTCCCCAGCATTATTCATCTGAGTTTCTTCTCTGAGTGTCCATGTGGAGTCCATGCTTGGCACACGCATCTCACATATGTAATCAGCTCTGTCTACTCTAGGGTCCTTAGCCTTTCCTTTCTCCTCCCCACATCCAAAGGTATAAAGGGCACACCAGACTCTTGCTGCCTGTGGTACTGGGACAGAGCCTCTCAATACTATGCAGTCTTACGTTAGCTTGGTCAGTTGTTAGAATAGATTATGTACTATTAGTTCTTGTTTTATCAGTACTCGCAGGGTGCTTCAGTACTGAACTAAGCTACTATGGCTGAACTAAAATGTTCCCCTTTTCCTGAGGTTATGATCTTCACTAGTGGATACTCCAGTTGCATGCTTTTTCTCTCTCAAGGAAGCATTCCTGACAAATGTTCCTTTTTCAAGAGGAGCTGGAAGGTGAGACGTGCCCTATTTACATTTTCTTCATTCCTTGATGAGAATGTCTTCAGAGCTTGAGAAACTAGTTTCCAGTATGCCTGAAAAGTCTTGAGGTGGTACTCCTGTGAGACACAGCTCTGCTCTATGCTCCCAGGCTTATTCTTCTGAGAAATCATGTATATCAACTAGTTAGACCAGCTGAGAAGGACAGGCTCTGTACTGTGAAGTTACTGGAAAGTGATTGGAAGAAATAGCACGGGGACGTAAGCTATTCACTGTACGGTCTAATAAATGGAGATGGAACTTGTAGCATCAGAATGACCACTTCTCTCCATATGCGCTATTAGTGGTATTTACAGCCATGGCTCTAGCAATCCCCATTTAAGCCTTTAGCAATCTGTTCCTTTTTAGCAACTATTGATGAAGCTAGTTGGTTTTGTGACAGAGTAACAGCCTCTCATCTCAGTAAGCTTTCCTTTTTGAAAGACTAATGACTAACAGGTCATTTATTACTGGTTAATATTAAAATTCTACCTTGTGGGGATAGTCACCGCAGTTCAGTACTGCAAGTTTTTAAAACTGAATTATGTTCTGATTAGGTTTGGCAAAAAGGGGAGGAAACAGGTAATGCAGGTGGATTTTTCTGTGATGTGTACTTCTGTGCCTGGCCCATGTAAGCAGATGTGGAAAGGTAGAGACGTGCCTCTGCTGTAGTATAGATGTGGCCCAGTGATAGAAATAGAACTGATGGCCATTGCATGTTATGTGACAGCCCCATGAGTCTGGTTTGAGCCTCTAGCTAGTACAATTTAGTGCAGAAGACGGTTTCAAAGGTTTAGGACTCCAGTTGTTGAGGCTTTCACCCAGGTCCTTGGTTTGGCACTGTGGAATCTGTGGCTCGCAGGTTTTCATAGATTGATAGATGTTAGGGTCGGATGGGTCCTCAGTAGATCATCGAGTCCTGCCCCCTTTTGTTTGGGTTGGCAGTTGCTTGTCCAGTCTTCTCTTGAAGAGCCCCAGGGAAGGAGAGATCACCACCTCCCTTGGAAACCCATTCCAGATTCTGGCAATCCTGACCTTGAAGAAGTTCTTCCTGATGTCTGACCTAAATTTGCTGTCTGTCAGTTTGTAGCCATTGTTCCTGGCCCTGTTTCTTCCAGTGACAGCCAGTGGGGGAGTGAGAACATCATTTAAATGTTATATAGCAGTTTTCAGTCTTACAAACAAATGTAGGACCTGCTCCTACTTCATTTAATGCACCCTAGCAGGCTGTTTGTGCTATGACAGCAACATGCCTTGGCTGGGATGGCTTGAAATGAGCTCATCTTTCCCCCATCACTCTTCTCTATACCTTCAAAACCAAGGAATACACTGGTCAAGATGCTTTGGGGCATCCCTCTGTGGCTGTTTTTGAGACATTGCCTTCCGTATGCTTGAGACCAACACCTGTTGGGCCGCATTAGTAGGAGTGTTGCCAGCAGATCAAAGCACGTGTTTCTCCCTCTCTATTCAGCACTGGTGAGGCCAGTTTCAGAGTCCTGTGTCCAGTTTTGGGTCCCCTGCTACAGAAATGATATGGACAGATTGGAGAGAGTCTATCAGAAGGCAACAAAAATGGTGAGGGGGCTGACTTGTGAGGAGAGGCTGAGGGAACTGGTGGGCTTATTTAGTCTGGAGAAGAGGAGACTCAGAGAGGGGTCGATAACAGCCTTTAACTCCCTGCAGGGGGGTTGCAAAGAGGATGGAGCTGGACTGTTCTCAGTGGGGCAGATGGCAGAGCAAGGAGCAATGGGCTCCAGTTGCAGCAAGGGAAGTTAAGGTTGGATATTTGAAAAAACTTTCTTACTAGGAGGGTGGCAAACCACTCAATAGGTTGTGCGGAGAGGTTGTGGAATCTCTGTCCTTGGAGGTTTTTAAGTCCTGGGTAGACAAAGCTTTGGCTGGGACGATAGTTGGGGCTGGTTCTGCTTTGGGCAGGGTGTTGGACTAGTTGCGACTAGTCCAACCCCCTCTTCCTGAGGTCCCTTCCAACTCTGTCTCTGTGATTCTACAAGGAAATCACTAGTAGCATCACAAAGCTGCTCATAGCTGCAAAGCAAAGCTACAGACCATAGCTAATTTGACAACGGGTCCAGCTCCAATAGGAAATGTTTTGAATATGTTTGTATATCAAGTCTCACTTTTTGCACAGTTCTATTTTTTTTTTTTTACTGTTGGTATTGCTTAAAGTCTGTGGTGGATTTGATAATCACTTCAAGTTCCCAGAAGATTCTGCAAGATCAGAAATTACCCACAATGAATGTTGTTTCTTGGCATAATGATAGATGGAAGCAGGACCACATTGATCTAGTGGAAATTACTTCTTCCTTGACCTTGTTCATACACTTGCATTTATTAGTCTGTCATTTCATTCAAAATGTTGGTTTTGCATACACTGTTGGTGCAGTTATGATGATAGTAGCACAATGATTAAATAAAGACTTAGAGAAGGAGAAGAGGTTTTTATTTAAAATGTCATGCTTGTCAGTGACTGAGAAGTGTATTGAATAAATGTTAATTAGTTTGCAATTCATACCATAGTCAGGAACAGAGCAGTGTGATTCAGTGCAAAAATAGCCACATGAAGCACAATGCAGATACTTTAACAGAACCAGGACATTCTCCAAACAGCCTGTATTCTGCTCCCTATTGTGAATGCTTTAGGATAGGCCTAAAACCTGGGTGATAAGGAGGAAAACTAAAAATGTAGAGTCCATTCAGGCAATTTTGTCAGTGACAAAAGTTTTGACTAAACCTTAACTATGAAGGTTTTTCTCATTTGAAGGGAATGATTTTGCTAGAGTTGTGATTTGTTTCAAATAGGGATTTAATAGTAGACTTTATACAAACACTAGTTTGATTTTTATAATTTTATTGCAATACACGTTTTTGTTTTTGCTTTCCCATTCTGAAGGAAAAAAACGTTAAAATTTCATGCTAGATTGTATCAGAATTCTACATGCCGTCATTTTGGCTTGCTCAGTTCTTCTAGTATCATAGTGCCTAGGGTCAGAAGGGGCCTAGAGCAGGCCATCTAGTCTGACCCCTGATATACATTGCAAGCGATAAAGGTTTTGTACTAGTGTATGTAGTAGGCCTGTGCGAAGCAGCAAGTATTTGCTTTGGATTCGGATTCAGCCAATTCAGAGGGACAGTGATTCAATTCAGTGATTCGAATCACTCTGACAATTCAGTTTGGCCAATTTGGATTCAGAGATTCGGCCATAGACTGTAATGGGGAATCACTAAAATACCTATAACTTTGTCATTTATTTGCAGATTCAGATAAAAAAACAGGAGGGATGGTAGCCCCTTCTGAGGGCATGAAGCCTGCCAAGTTTCAGAGAGAGCGTTTCAGGGGTTTCTGTGAAAGTGCACCTCAAACTGTTGAAAGCAAAACTCGTATCGCTTGTATGTGTTAAGGAAGGGAGCTCGGCGAAAGATCAGTGGGTGGTCAGCTACAGATGTCAGTATCAAAGCAGTCTTCCATCCCCCTCAGCCTTTCCCGGATGTGGAAGATCGCCCCATCCCCCTCTCGTCTCAGTTTCTGGTTGCTGCAAGCCTTCCAAATCTCTTCAAATTGATTTGGAGGCTTCTGATTCGATTCAGACCTTTTAATGGATCTCCCGATTCGAGACAGAGATTTGGCCTCTGAATTGGGCCAAATCTCCTCCGAATCGAATCGGCTACCGAAGCTTTGCAGTGCCCTAATATGTAGACTTTGTATGGATTGGTGACTTAGAAATAGTCATGGAAGAGCTGTTTAGAAATACAAGTCTGATAAAATATGGCTCGTAAGTCATCTTACTTTCAGCAGCTTTTAAACATTGGTGACACGTAGGGGGTGCACGTGCACCCCCTGAGATTGGTCAACACTGTTGGAAGTGCCTGCGGGCAGTTGCTGCTCATCTCCACTGCCACTGCCACTGCCGGGGTCGTCTGTGGGAGCTCCCCGCTCCTTGTCCCATTGTTGCCACCGCCTGTGGGCAGTCGCTATGCCCCCCCATCTTCTTGGGGCACATGCCGTTCATGCTTTTAAATATAATTAGATATTCAGTGCTTTACCCAAAGACTAAAACATGTGTACCACTCCACCATGCTAAATATATTTTAATATCATCTGAGACCTCTGCCTTCCTCCAAAGTTGTATCCAAAGAAGTCATTTTTTTGAAAAAAAAAGTCCAAATTCTTCCTCTTTCTTTTATATTAATCAACCTCAGATTATGAATCTCTTTCTCTTATGGGAAATCTTGCTTCAAAATGTTGCCATAGCAGTGACAAATCAGACCATATTCTTATTTAGCTGTACACATTAGCTTTAAATATATTTGATACATTTCAATGTTAGATTGAGAGAGAAATTTTCAAGCAGCTAAACAAATAAAAGGGAAATCATAAATACACATAGGCTTAAATTAATTCATTTTAAGGATAAAAAAGGGCTCTTACAATAATCTCATTAGACCTCCTATAAAATTTGGACCATAGTAGGGGAAAAAATCTAATGTTGATTTTAAAATTGGTTAACTTAAGGATTTGATAAATGACCGTTACTTTCTGACTCAGATAATTTTAATGGCTTTTAGAGTGGACTAATTTCTTAATAAGGGCGAAATCAGTTTCTGTTATTACTCAAAACTTTTGACTTACAAAATTTACTTATTTAGCAATTTTGCCAGGCAAGGAAAATGTGTTGCAAAGTTTGATTTTTTTTTTCTTTGTGTTTAGTAATGGATAATTAAAGAAAGTACCAAAATAATTATTTTTGTCTCCCTTGCACTAAAACTGGTTTGCGTCTTTAGGCTTTTCCTTTGGATATATCTTCTTACACATTTAGGCCTGGCTCTGTTGGAGTAGAATTGTCTGCAGTTAAACAGACAATAAAGATGTGAGTCTTTATTGTAGGTAATTTTGGAGCCACTTGTATTCCCACTCATGTCCCGACTGGCACACTGATTTTAGTGCTAATAGGATTGGACACTGTACCAGTATGTAAGCATCTGGAAATATAAAAAGAATGTAAGATCCTTTGTGTAAGCACAGTTTTCATTTAGCTTATAAGACTGGTTGTTTTAGAGTTAAAAGACAAAGTTTTTTCTAGTTCTGTTACTGTATGTGTTGATTTTCATAACTACCATTATGAGCTGGGCTTAGATCTCTGTCCTATTGTGATCTACAGTGTCTACATGCTTACTATAAGGAAGTCCCTACCTTGAAGATCTTATCCTTCAAGCACTGTGAGGGACAACATGCGGAGAAAATAGAGAAATAGGGGAGGAAAAGCGGACATGGTAACTAAGCAAATAATACGTGAAATGTCTCAAGATATCAGATGTCCAGGGATTATTGAATAGCTTGGTTCCAAAGGCTTAGTTTACCTTTATCTAAGATTTGAAACTGTGGTCCCTTGGTAAGTTTGAGTTTGAGGTTGGATTTTACCGCCTCTCCTTCTCTCTGGTTGTGGGGGGGGCGCCCCCCCCATAAAAATAATAGTTTTGTGTTGTGTGTG